>JAFHBW010000361.1:0-26128 GCA_019022765.1 Westerdykella sp. P71 | reverse complement strand
CCCCCTTTTTCCCCGGAGAGGCTTGCACCAACAAGTAATCTCAGATCGAGCCCTGTCTTCCGCCACTCGACACGGTCGGGATGGGACTCCTCGGACTCATGGGACTTCTTGGACCACCGACGCTACTCTCTGCGGCGCCTCCCTCATCACTCCAGACCTCGCTCCTCGCCTTCCTCGTCTGAATATGCCCCAACGTCTTCTTCAACGCCGCATAGAGATGCGCATTATCCCCCATGTCCAGATCGACCCAGAAACTATAAATACTGAGCTTATTTCTATTCACCTCCTTGAACCGGCGTAATATGTACTGTCGAGCGGCTAATTCCTGTTGCTCTTGGTCCTTGGTGACGTTGCTGTGGCTGCTGACTCCGGGTCGGTAATCGGGGAAGAAGTGCTCCAGGGGCGAATGGCGCAGTTTCTCTCTGAAGCGTGTGAAATTGTTCAATAACAGGATGATGGACGAATTTGCGAAAACGGGCGATGAGGCCCAATTTTCAAACGTGTCAATGTCGAGCGTGAGTTGTGATCTCGCCGCATCGCCTGCGTAGGCACGATCGTAGACACTCACATCCACGGTGTAGATGAGTGCGGTTGTATTTTCGAATTGGTGGAACCAGCGCTCACGGAAGGAATGCGGGAGATACATGGTGCCCATGTTGAAGAGGTGGACGTCTAGTTCGTCCCAGGTAAAACGCAACTCCTTGATGTTGTGGGAGGGGTAATCGAGGCGTACAATATCCGACTCCGAGGGGACGTAATCCGGGGCGGAGATACGCTCAATGTCATGCGCGAAATAGGACGCATATTGAGGGAAATCAATCTCGAAGTTGCGAACATAGAGAGTGGAAAAGGTTTTACTGGTCCAGATATTGGAGACGGCGCGGACGCCGTCCGGTGTTAGGCCATTGGTGGCGATGTCGACGGTTTCGAACTCATGGAGAAGGACAGCGAAGTCGCGGCTTAGTTCATTGGATAGGTTGACTCCAGTGTCTCTGAGGAGGTCGATGATGGCGTGAATGAGCTGCCAGACGGTTTGGCGGACCATGCCTTGGTAGCTAAGACGCTCTTCCTTGGGGTAACCATCTGCGTACAGGACCTTCATTTGTCTCATGATGAGCTCTTTGCCTGTATTTCGGGCGCCCTGGAGGACGATTTTCGTTTCCCGCCGCAGCCATGTTGCATCTTCTTCGAGCTCGCGGTCGATGGCCTGGCTTCGAATGGCTGCTGCGGCCTCGATATAGTCCTCTTCAGTCGGCACATGGTCTCCAGGTTTACCGAGTAGCTTGATATAGAAGACAATACGAAACCATTGGATCATACGGGAGAGGCTTGTCAGTGCCTTGATGCATTGCCCGTCCCATCTGGACGTTCTCGCTAGCGTGGAGAGCGATGACGCGTCTTCTTTTCTTATTTGCCTGCTTTTATGCAAGAGGATCTTTCTCTGGGCTGTTGTGTGACTGCTTACTGTCAGAACTCGGGGGGGCAGAACGTAATCAAGCACCCACCATTTGCACGCTGCTAGGAGCAAGTGGACGGCGTCGGTCTGTCGTTTTGCCACGCTTTGCAACCGTCTCATCGACCTACTCCCCACGGCAAGCTTCATTCTGAGCGCTAAGTCGACATGATCCTGATCCGGCTGGCGGAGTTGCAGGATGAGACGATCCAATCTGCGGACGAGCACCCCGCAGGATCCCATGAGAACATCCAAGTCGCTGAGCAGTTGGGGATGCATATCTTGAATTGCGTAGTTCATCCAGTCTTGCATTTCGCCTAGGCTCGACTTCAGCGCCGTCAACTGGGCGATCAGGTTGATGAAGGAGCCATTGCTGTCTTTCCAGCGGTCGTGGAGCTGCCGGAGTCCGTCGATGGACTGTCGGAGCCGATCCAAGTTGGTGCCGATGGCGCTGGAGAGCGCAAAGACGCGCTTCTCGTCGATGACGGGAAACGACGACATGGCGCCAGCTGGCGACATTCACAAGATTGGAGCGCACTGGAGGTGGATGATGGAGAAAGCAAACGAGGCCACGAGATTAATATGCAGACCTTGTTTGATGTTGCACATAGCTGAGAGAGTTACGGCCCACGGGGGGGGGCTGGATGAAAGCCTAATCGTATTGGGCAAGATCGCTGGGCGACTCGTGAGTGAGCAGGGGTCACACCAACACTTCAGCTCAGAAGAGTCAGAGCTGCCGGTTAAGAGGTTTAGGCAGATTCCGTGGGTTTGGCGCATGCCGGCGGGTAAGGCTGGCCGGCGTTGGATGTTGGTTGAGGGGGAGTTTCGTCAGGCCATGATATATGGGGTATCCATCCATCGTAAAACATTTGTATACATATCCTGTATCCATGGAGTTGGAATAGGGATGGAGCCGGCTTCACCTGCATGCGGACGGGAAGAGCCGCTATCACGTACCTACACGCACAAGGATAGGTGGAGAGCAACTAGCACGGCATAAAACACGCCTCCGGGCACAAACAGGACGGACATCCGACAATAATATGCACATTGTTTCAGGAGTCGTTCGGGGAATTCTGTCACGTAGCCCCGCACGACCATTGTCTCAACCTTGGAAGGGGGCGAAATCCGAAAGGGCTAGCGTTGCCGAAGTCTCCTCTATCAAGCAAGTTTAGCCGTTATCGATAAGAAAAGTAAACTCTCCAGGCAACATCGCCACCACAGTTCTCTTCCTAAACATCATCAATCCCCAGGCAGACTGCATTGCCTTTTAAACGCCAAATATGATAACCCTGGATGCATTACCCAACGAGATTCTCTCGCTCATCACCAATTTTCTCGAGCACCCAAGAGACGTTTCGAACCTGTCTCTATCTTGTCGAAGAGTGAATGAATTCATTCAACTAGATGGCTGGAAAGCATATCTCAGGGGCCGATTTGCCGTCACGGAGCGGGACTCAGATGCTCGCAACACTGTACATGGCATCACCACATTATATCGCAATTGGGAACGGAAAGCTTTTGTGGCAAGCTTTCTACATCCCCGTTCTTCAATCATCACGAGCTTGAATGACTGGGAAAAAACCACCTGGTTGGATCAATCAACGCAAACCATGGGTTACCAACCGAGTATTGACAGCTATGAAGAGATATGTGGAGGCTGGGCGGACCGCCGAGAAGTGTTGGCCTGGTCGGCTGGTGCCCGTGTCTTGATGCGAATCAAAGGGACGGATCGAATGGCAAATTGCCCACAGGAGGAAGACCTTGAGGGGGAGTCCGAAGCGTACGGACATCCAACCTCATGGTATTCCTACCGAATGCCGAATGCAATCGAAGGCGTTGGCGACATCATGTCCGTCGGACTGCTACGTCCTCACCAGAAAGATCAATCACTCGAGTGTATTGCAATGGCGACAGCGAATGGTGACCTCGAACTAGTATGCTTCGACGTCGCAAACAGACGGACTAGGACACAGCGCTATGCGCAACCGGGTTGGAGACAAAGCTTCCTGTCTATATCTCCAGCAACCCGACCCTTGATGGCCACGGCCGCAGACAATATGGGTCTCCAACTGTACCCTGTTGATCCCCACCGAGTGGACGACTCGTTACAGACTTCTCTCAGCGAGACGGAAGTAAAGGCACCCCTATCAATTTCATTTGCGCCGCGGCTGTGGGCATGCAATTTCGTCTCCGAAGATAAGGTAGCTGTAGGCATAGGCCCCAGCCACCAAATCGTACAGGTCTTCGGCATCACTCCCACCGGATTTTCGCCCAATCCTCTTCGCAAATTCAACGCGTCTCCAGATCCTGCTGATGCCCTCTACGCATATTCCCTTCTTCCGCTCCCTGTGGACTCACACGCTGGAGACGATGCAGGCAACATCCTCTTCTCCGGTGCCAGCGATGGCTTCGTCAGGCTCCACGACTTGCGCTCGCAGAGAGATTCCGAGGCAGTCTTCGTAGACGTCACCAATAACAACCCAATATACTCCCTCGCACTCCAGGGCCAAGAGCGCATCATCGCCGGAGCCAACACGCACAGCATGCTGAAGATCTACGATATCCGTTTCCCCGGCACCCACGCCTACAACTCCATTTCCCTGCCCTCGAACCCTCCCGTGGGCAAAGCTGATCCCTACGATCGAGCGCGCGCTTTCGAAGACCTCATTTCCCCGAAGAAGCTTGCAGATGCTCAGCCCATCACCGGTGGTTGGAACCTTTACCTGCGGCCCCGCAACATTCGCAAGCTTTTCAGGGACCATCGATATCAGGAACCCTCCTCTGTTTACAGCCTCTCCATTCCTTCGTCTACCTCACCCTCCCTGTATGCTGGTCTCACGGGCTCGGTCATGGGTCTCGATTTCGTTTCCGTGCTTGACAAGCACCCCGATCCGCTCCTCGCTGGAGATTTACAGTACCTTGATACTGGGGACGTTGATGTCGTGCAAACGTACAACCCGAACGATGAGGTGGTGGACCTGTCGATGTATCATCAGGGCTCTGAAAAGGAGTTGGACATGTCGCTTTTTGTGCAACACAGCGCAAACAACGAGGTTGGAGGGAAAATAACGCCGAGGGAGCCAGGGAAATTGGCGAGGATGGATGAGAGATGGAGAGACCCTGCGCTGGACAAGTGGGTCCGTGGTCAAGAGCCCCGGGAACAAACGAGGAGTGATAGAGGACATCGTAGGGGCCCAAGGACGCGGAGGCGATGACCGATGTGTGCGGAATTGTGTAGAAGTAACATCGGAAGTCATCATCATAGGGAGGCGAGAAGGGCGTTAAGAGCGGTTGTCAATCACTCAGTACAGCACATCAATAGATGTCACTGGGCGACTCATAGAAGCTTTAGAATACTTTCCTTGAATTCTCTTAGACAGTCATCCTACGTATAGCTGACTGATCTTTCCAAATATCAAATGCGCCTCTAGGCTTGGTCGAAATCACGGCATCGGAATACGTCGAAACCACCCGTTATTCTCAATCGGCAACTGCCGCGGCACGGTCGTTTCAATCGCAGGCACCACACGCAAACACAACGGCCGTAATCGCTCTAGTCTCAACCCGTACTCGTGTTCGTTTACTAAACACAGCCACCCTAATTTTATTCACGCCCTGTGATCCACCAACAAACCATCCATCACCTCCATCTTGTCTCGATCGCCGCCATGTAACCATTTGATCTAAAAGGGGGCTCAATGTTTCAACAAACTGTTTCCGCTCGGCTCCACGTCCGGCCATTTGGAATCAGAGTGGCGCTGTGGAGTCGTTCCCGGGGCACGAGAGTGTAACCGGTCATTTGTCAAAGGCGAACAGGCCGCTTCCATAAGCGGAAGCTGGCTCTCCGCTGCCATACGAACTGGTCACGGTATCCCGATCCGCGGCCGGGTTGGCCTTCCTCTGCTGCGGTTGGCAATGAAGGGCTGGGATATAACTACTTATTTCTGAGCTGGTGGAATCCTGAGCATAGTGGTGGGTGCTCAGTAATACGGGACATCGGTATAGGCAGGCGAGGGGTGAAGTCCCACGTAGGGGATAGGCAGTGGCTGGTGAAGTTCTCTTCGGGTTTGTGTAGACGGACCGCTAATAAAAGTGTCTTGCGTGTAAAATGGCAGAGGTTGACCCAGTACAGGTGGTAGGGAGCCGGGAAGGGCTTCGTACATAGAGGATGTCGATGATGCATACGGATATGGGTTGTAGCTATCAGCCTCCACGCTCGGCATTGGTGGCGACGAGAAGTCGACGGTCGCCATCCAGGGGGAGTCGTTCCACATCAGGAGAGGTTGGGTTATTGGCATCGGTGGACTCCAAGTTTGATCGAAGCTAGACACTGGCAATGATGGTGTTGGATATGGACTATGGTACGGTGACGTGGTTGCAACAGCGGAATCGGCGAGGGCCCCCGTAGTTGAGCACAGTGCTGTGCTGTAGATCGTATTCTCGGGGGTTGAAGGGAGCGTCATTGACGCTAGGGGTGGTGTGTACGGGACAAGGTACTCTGAAGATACCGAGCGTGAACGAGCGGCTTGCGACGATTCCGCTGACGACCCATTTGACTGTGATCCAGGTTCATCTCGAAGTAGTTGCTGGAGGTACTGCAACTTGCGTTTACGCTTCTCGCCTTCATTGTTGCGTCAAGTCAACGCCATTGAAAATGGGGAGGATCATCTTACGGTAGTTTCTAGAAGCTATTCTATTTTGCTGCTTTCGAATCTCGCTGTTGACCTTTTTCGGTTTCTGGGCCGGCGCAGTATCCCCATCTCGATTCCTTTTACTGGACTTCCTTGCCGAATGGGGATGAGAGTTCGACTGCAGAAGAAGTGTTGAAGACATAATAGTAGTAGAGATATCTCGAACCATAGGACTGGTGAATAGTCAGGTGAATTATATTGATCGCAAAGGATACGGGTGCAGCTGGCGCGCTTTTCAAATTCTAACTCACTTTCCAGGCCTGCAGCGCCAAGATTTGTATTTGGATTTGTGGACTTCGGTTTCCAGAAGTACCGTTGAAAAAAGCCACAATGAAACAAGGACCTACATAAGCGGTCGGCGGCGGTGGAAAGAACGGCCCCCCTCACGGTCGGCATGTCAGTGGTCGACCCTCAGCTGCCGTGTGAATCAATATGGACGACCAGAATAGCTAGTCGTGCCACCAGGGTGAGGAAACTCCGAGCGCCACCGCAAAACATAAGCTTAACCTTAAGTGCGCCTTGGGATGTCAAAACAGGGTTGTTCTAGCCCTTGTTCTAGGCCTATCACTTGTCCATCGGAGAGCTGTCCGTTGAAGTGGACGGCCTTCCTAAAGCGGTATATGTTAGTTGAAGAAGACTAAGCCGTCCTAGCTTCCTACTGGGCAGCTTCGTCAGAGATGAATCATCCTCTAGGGCTGAGTACCGAGCTTGGGCCAATGCACATTGCCAGCTGTGAAGGTAAGAACTGCGGTGCATGGACGATGTTATTTGTTCCGTCCCGACGGAGATCCCTTATCAGTTCGCCCGTCGAACATGTCCCAGCTCCATTCACGGTTAGATCCTTGAATACCAGTCTGCACCCTCCGCATTATTGCGCTTGTGGGCATGTAAGACTGTGCGGAGAAAAAAAAAAGAGGCATGGACTATGAATCTTGGACAGTGTGGTGACCGCGGGGGCCGAGATGACCTCGTCCCTGAATAGATCGTCGTAATGAGCGGTCGTTGGTGTCAGTGGTTCCAACTAGGAATTTCGGGACACAACACCTGTGCGGCTCCGAGTCGTCGCTTACCCTAGGGTACGCCCCCAACCAATCAATCATCATCGTATCTCATGCTATGTCAGGACATGCCTTCTGTAGATACTCCACGATGCTCAGTTCTCGGAAAGATCCGTTATTAAGTTTGGAAATGTACGGATTGAAATTCCTATAGGCCCAGAATTATGTGAAGTTCGCTGGGGTCATGAGGAAGCGTGGACTAGGATCCCCCTCGAGCTCTCCCGGTGTTGCCTACAGTATGAGCATGTTGTGTACCCGTCAAATGATATATCGGTGCAAGTAATTTCCTTGTTTTATTCTACTTCACAGTTTCAACTCTTAGGGAAATCTGCATACATCCATCTGATACAAGTCGCTCGACTGGTCTATCTTTGGAGCATACCATCGATCTATGAAGAACCGTATACGGAAAGAGGACAATGCATACGATGAGGCCAAGTCGAATAAACAAGCTTTTCGAGCCACGATGGCCCCTGCTACCACATGGTTATAATTCGGCTGCTTTGTTCCCGGCTTATCACGGAGGGGCGGTGACTGCTTACGTGGCGGTCAGTGTAGAATAAATCTATCTTCCGACAAAGAATAGCCATCAGAGACATCTTCCTAAGCCGAGATATGGCCGCATGACTGCGGTTTCAATGCCGTCAAGTAGCCTTCTTGGACCCACGCCGAGGCAATGCCGATGGCGTCTGCTCACCCACTCACTGCTAAAGATCCACGTAGGAAGAGATCCAATTTTGCCCATTTTTCCGTGAATGAGAACAAATAGGGCTCCATGTAATCGTCAGGATAACAGTCACTGACGAATTGTAGAAACATAGGGGGGAGAGCCTTCGAGAGATCGATCACCATCACCCATTTGCAATCTTCACTATCAAGACGGCGACAATAGTCCAATTTGGACCCCAAAGAGGTTTTTGACAATCTGATAGGTGGAGATGTCCAGCAATTTGGCCCCCTCTCATGCTACCAGCGCCTCAATAAATCGATGGGCATATTCCTATAATGGCCACTGGATATGAACAGTTCAACTGTTGGCGCATTCATGCTAATGGCACGCTCCACATCACCTTCCGCGGCCAGGCCATTCCGTGATTGAGGTCTTAGATTCCAACAATTTGATAAACTCAGCTTACAGACTAGCTTTGTTGCATAACGGAGCAGCTACAAAGAGAGAAACGAGAGAAACAGCTCTACCTGCCTAGCCTTTCTGTCCTGTCCCGTATCCACGGTGGCGGGGCCGATGGTGTTCACTGGAAGTGGGACCCGAAACGGCCTGGAGACGGACAGGGGCCGACTGAAAGCCTTCTGGAAGCTGCACAGCTTCCGGGACCCAATCCTTGCCCCAACAAACAGCACTGGACTAGTATCTCAAATCATCAACTGGCATGCTGTACGAATATAGAACAAGCAACGGCGTAGCCTTGCTTTAGCGGTATACCTGACTTAGTAAGGCCAATGCAGTGGGAAGTAACCCCGTGAACTGGCAGATTCTTGTCCTCAAAGAGCTGTAAACAGCCTGGAGTCCAATGCCTGTAGACCCTGTGTCGAGGATCAAAGAAGCTCCAATATCGCTACGTTGATAGGCTGTACTCATTGCTGGAATTGTGGATTATATTCATCCTCTGTCGGCAGCCATATAGTGCCATAGCAACATTCAGACCCGATAGCGGAATGTCATCGCTAAACCTGTGACGTTGTGTCGCCTCGCAAACCAGCGGATATCAACAGTCCACGGTCAAACTTCACAGTCGGCTGGAAATGAGCCCTGTATATGTGAACTAGCACAGAGACTAATAAGCACTTTCTGCGAAGAAAGTACAAGCCGGCATCCCGATCGATGGCTTGCTGACGACCCTAATAGCCACCCCAGCCTCTGCCCAACCCCTTTTCACGCATGTACTGAAGCGAAAAACGCCGTGAATGACTATGAGACACCACACACCACAATAACTTCTTGACCCAGGTCACGTTGCATTTTCCCTACTAGGAGTTAGCGGTGAAACATGGCATTCAAGTTGATCACAGACGCTAGCTGTTGCCCAGTGGATACGAAGATGCGATTCCATGGAGTGACTCATTGTTATGTAACCCCCGGACGTACAATGCGGGAAGAGCTTTCACGGACTGTGGAATATCTTTCTGCACAAACGCAAAGATCATGGCTCCACACGATCTGGATAAGGCCTTAGTGCCTTGGAAAGCGGCCCGTCATATCCGTCGTATATACATCGACTATCGTTCCAGGGAGAAACTGCTCCTCAAATTCAACGTCCGATCAATTCCGCACCTTCTTATTCCTCTTTCTCCAACTCCTAACTCCCTTATCCACCTCTTCGGTGGATACGCCATCCCTAACAAGTTGCATAACCACCCCTAATGCCTCGACGTTCTTGTTACGGCTCTCGTCGTCAAAGAACAGCATATCCTCATACTCTATCCCGCTTTCCCTGTGTATCCTTTCGAAATGTGTGGTTTTGCTACCTGGGTATATTTGAAGATAGTCAAAGTAGTCGATTGCACGTTTTGTCGACGACGAAGTGGAGGACTTGGGTATTGCCAAAAGTTTGAGCATCTCTCGACCGAGATCCTGTAGAGAACAAAGGTCAGCAGTGTATTGCACGACGTGGGAGGGATAACTTACGGGTGCATGTGTCCGCGAGGCGGCGCCTACGAGGATCCCCTTCTGTTTGAGCTAGAGTTCTTAGCACAAGTCAACTATATAAGGTACAGGCCATTCAAACATACAGCTTCCAATATGCCGGCAATATCAGGATAGAAGCCATAACTCTCTCCGTACCTATCCTTGACACTCAAGCCTCCTTCCAGCGCTTTAATAGGTGGTGTTACATGCGTATCGACCCAAAATGGCCATAACGTGTAGTCCAAATCAAAAACGAAGATCTTAGGGAGCGGTAGCCCGTCAGTGAGCGTAGAGGGCCACGACGTCCCATCTGGTGGGGCTGTGGTTGATGATGGCGTCGCGTTTGAGCGCATTGTGCAACACCAGAGAAATTAGATTAGCTCAAAAGAAAGACTACAGCAAAGGGAAGCAGAAGGCGTCCTAGACTAAATGAGTGTTACAAAGCCACCTGCAGTGTCGTGGGAGTCGTGAACTTTTCTGGGGGCAACAACGTCACTGGCCTCCGGTGTGGCGCGACGGAAGCGCTAAAAGTGTGGCGCATTAGCCAGGAACAGCCACGTGCCAGGAGCGAGTGGCGGCAGGACCAGCCGACATTAGCGCCTGATCAGGACAGACATCAGTCCCACAACCTCACCACCAAACTTGCAAGACATTTCTAGTCACATCTTAACCAGTCAGCGGCAGTATCGTGCGGATGTCCCAGGCGTCAGCTTGTCATGAGCTCTCCGCACAAACTCGTCCAGACAGAGTGCTCTAGGTATAGACCCCTCGGTATTTGCTAACAGTTACATATTCCAAGTTACTCCTGCGACCATGGCTTCCATGCGACAGGTGGTAGTCCTACCGACCCAGTTGATTCGGAACTGGAAGATGTAACCTGGGGATATCGTGTGGTAGGGTGAGGACTGGGAGGTTCAAGTCCTTCGGCGCGGCATGCCAGAGAGAATGGCAAATCCATTTCACCGCTTCATTCCGGATCGAGAGTCCATTTTGTATAATATTCAGTTGGGTACCTACTGGCAGCCCTGTCTTGGGAGACCAAGGGTCAATGATAGGGTATCGTCGAAATCAGCGGATTGGCCGCTCTGTGCGGCGGTCAGGTCTCGTGCTTTCACTGACCGCTCCCACCTGGCCCTGATCATAGCCCCAGAGCCAAGAGTCAGGCATCATACTGTAGGCATCACATTGCTAAACTATCTGACCGTTTCGAATATGCCAAGAAAAGTACAAAACACATACTTTCCTCTGTTATGGATATTTCGTCACTACTCCAACGCTCCTTCCTCAGTTCAACTCCCACTCCAACTCCAGGATTCTCCTTCTCTTAGAGTCAACTATGTTTATTCCACTGCTCTTTCTGGCCTCAAACCTCGTCACTGCAATACCTTTCCCACAAGCCGATGGCTCCCCCAACAACGTGGACCTCAGCCACTGTCCTGGCTATGTAGCGACCAATATAGTCAACGCAGACCATTCTGTTACTGCTGACCTGACAATCAATGGCCCGAAATGCAATGCATATGCGGACGATCTGGAGCAGCTTAAGCTCCTGGTTGAGTATCAGACAGGTGAGAAGCCCTTGAGTTTCCTTTTCAACAATAGTAGCCTTTGGCTGCCGCGATCGTGTAAGCGAGGTGGAAAGTTGTTAACAAATGCTAGATGACCGTCTTCATGTCAAGATATACGACTCTGGTCTCAATATGTATCAAGTGCAAGAGGACGTTCTCCCCCGACCGAAGCACAACAAAGTATCCTCGACGGCATCAGCCCTACAGTTCAACTTCACATCGAACCCGTTCTCGTTCACAATCACCCGAAGGTCGAACAGCGAGGTACTCTTCGATACTAGAGACTTCCAACTCATCTATGAATCGCAATACATCCGACTTCGGACGAAGTTGCCTCAGGATGCGAACCTCTACGGCCTGGGTGAACACTCCGATTCTTTCCGTTTTGCGACAAAGAACTACACGCGCAGCTTGTGGAACAGCGAGTCTCCAGATATCCCCGAGAATAGCAACCTATACGGTACGCATCCAGTGTACTTTGACCACCGCGGAGCCAAGGGGACTCATGGGGTCTTCCTCCTCAACGCCAACGGCATGAACGTCCACATCGACCAAGACTCTGAAGGCCAGTATCTGGAATACAACACCATCGGCGGCGTTCTAGACCTATACTTCATGGCCGGCACTCGACCCGCCGACGTCTCTCGACAGTACGCCGACATCGTCGGCTACGCAGCCATGTTTCCCTATTGGACTCTCGGATTCCACCAATGCAAATACGGATACTGGGATGTCAACATGGTCGCTGAAGTGGTAGCGAACTACTCCAAAGCCCAAATCCCGCTCGAAGTGATGTGGACAGACATCGACTACATGCACTACCGTCGGGACTTCACCCTCGACCCCGACCGCTTCCCGAAAGACAAAATGCGCGAATTAGTGGCAACGCTTCATTCCCGCAATCAGAAATACATCCTGATCCTCGACCCAGCCATCGCTGCCACCCTTTCTGCGGAGGAATATCCAACCTATCAACGCGGCCACGAGCTGGACATCTTCCTCCGCGCCGATCCCTCCAAGCCAGACCCGTATCTCGGGGTACAGTGGGCAGGTGTACAAGCGTGGCCGGACTGGCTCCACCCCAAAACGGAGCAATGGTGGACCAAGGAGTTCGACATGTTCTTCAATCCCGTTACGGGAGTCGACATCGACGGCGTGTGGGTCGACATGAACGAAGCCTCCAACTTCTGTCCCGACATCAACTGTAACGCTGCTGAGCTTGCGAAGAACTGGGGAATCCCTCCTGAGCCGAAGAATGCTCCACGCCGCAACACTGGGAGGCCTATTGAAGGGTTCCCGCCGAGCTTCCAGCCTGATGGCCATGGTTCAAATAGCACTTCGAGTGGGAGGAGAAGGCTTACAGCTAGACTCTCGACCGATGCAGACAAGCATGACAACGACCACACTTCCGAAGAATGCCCCCGCCATGCGGACTTCAACACCATGAAAGGCACAATCGGTCGTGATGTGCTCAATCCATCCTACAAGATCAAAATGCACGACGTCTCCCACCTCTCCGACCGCACCCTGCCCACATTCCTCACGAACTGCGACGGCACGCAACAATACGACACGCACAACCTCCACGGGCACACCATGGCCTCTAACACGTACACCGCCATGCTCACCCGCCGCCCGGCGCTCCGCCCCTTCGTCCTGACGCGCTCCACATTCGCCGGCACCGGCACCAAAGCCGCCCACTGGTTCGGCGACAACGCGTCCACCTGGCGCCACTACCTGGCATCGATCCGGCAAATGCTCTCCTTCGTCTCCATGCACCAGATGCCCATGGTCGGCTCCGACATCTGCGGCTTCAACCTCGACGCCAGCCCGGAGCTCTGCGCGCGCTGGGCCATGCTGGGCGCCTTCCAGCCCTTCTATCGCAACCACGCCGCCGACAATGCCATCGGCCAGGAATTCTACCAGTGGCCCGAGACGGTGCGGGCAGCGAGGAAGGCGCTCGATGTGCGGTATCGATTGCTGGACTATGCGTATACGGCGATGTGGTATCAGCACAAGCAGGGGATGCCGATGGTGAACCCGCTGTTCTTCCTCTACCCCAACGACGAGAATGCGTTCGGCATTGATGGGCAGTGGTTTTGGGGGGAGGCGTTGCTGATCTCGCCCGTCGTCGAGGACAAGTCGGACCAGGTGCGGTTTTACCTGCCAGACGGCGTGTGGTATGATTTCTGGACGCACGAGGTCATCGATAGCTCCGGGGCGTGGAAGTCACAGACGAGTCTTCAGCTGGACGACATCCCTGTGCATATCCGCGGTGGCACTGTAATCCCCCTCCGCACAAAGTCGGGCATGACCACCAAGGCCGTCAGGCGCGAACCCTTCGAGATCCTCGTTGCGCCAGATAGGAATGGGACTGCCGGGGGGAGATTGTACATTGATGATGGGGAGAGTTTGGTACAGGGAGGTGTGACGGAGGTGGAGTTTTCGTTTGAGCAGGGAAGGTTTGAAGTGAAAGGGGAATGGGGGTATAGGGGCGATGAGGGTGAAGGGGTGAGGTTGGAAAGGGTGGTGGTGTTGGGCTGGGATGGAAGGACTGAGACCGTGGTGGAGGGGCCGGGAATGTGGGATGGGAGTTGGGGGTTTAGCTTGTAGGGGTGGAGGTATGGGTAAGGTGCGGGATGATATGACATCGATACTTCTACATGAACGTTCTTGTGTGAAGGAATTCGTGAATGAATACAGATAAGACGGATCCAAAACACCGAAACAAACGTGTATTCGATATGGATTGGCTACGCATCCCAGCTGTTCTTCAGGGATCGTCCCCCTTGTTCCATCCTCTGTCCCGTAGAGTGCCCTTGCCAAAGGCAAAAATGCGAGCAAAAGCCCACTGAATGCTATGCCTGAACAGTCATAGGGTTGTCACACTCCGGTTTCCGGAATATGCTATTATGGCATGCGCCGCAGCTGTTTAATGCCGGCCGAACAGAATACCACACCCTCCGATGCGGGGAATTCTGAATCCTCCATTCAGGAGGACTGCATACCGCCTGCATGATCTAGTCAAACCAAAGGCCGTATGACAGCGTTGTATATGACTCCCGGAAACAGAGTATATGTATAGCCTAGCAAGTGGGCAAGTTTGATCAAAGTGTGCCACCTTGCCGGTGGGATCTCCCGCTCCAAGCATTGGACGAGGCCCGGTACGACAAGCAACGGCGCAATGCGTCGTGCAACGTTTCGTGGCTGTTGTGAAAGGAACTGCAAGTGTCCAGTGTGGAGTTGCGTAATGGCAGAAAAGTATCTTCCAAGGATTTGACCCGGGCTGTAGAGTAATTCCCTTGGTGGTGTGCAGATTCGTTATCCCCGCTGGTGTCGCACTTTAGTAGCATTGGTAGTCTCCGGCTTTTCGTGGCGAGAACGCCGCTCTACCGGACACGCATAGCTCGGGGCTGCTTCGAGTGCCTAGCCCCTGCGGTCTGGAATGTCCAATCCTTGCGGTGGTATCTCAGTGTACGTGGCAAGACTGGTCTTTTTCCGTCTTCGTGGCAATCAATCCGCCAGCACACTCTTCGCAATCCCATTCGTAACGCTCGCGACCGCATCTTTCTTCTCCTCACCCTCATACTCCACCTCTATGGCATGCTTCGGCCTATTCTTATTCAACTGCTCCACCAACTGACACGCCTGGCAAATCTCCTGACTCGTCATAGCACCACAGCCCGGTCGTTTGCAGAATCCAACCACCTGTTTCGATGTCTTGCGTGACGCCAACGGCTGCCCCTTGGCAGCCTTCTTTTTATTGTTCGCGGACCCCTTGTTACCTGCTTTTGACAGGGCTACTGCTCCATTTACATCCGGGGAAGCGCGATTCGGAGACGTGATCTCCACTTCAAGCTCATTCTCCTCCGCTTGCCGGTTCTGCGCCAACTTCTCCTCCATCTTCTCCATATATCCACCCGTAGCACCAGGCTTCGAACTCCCACACCCTCCTTCCTCTTCCTCGGCAACGCTGACGTTATTCTGACAGACACCTCCACATCCCTCATCATTCCCCGGAACCAGCTTCGCCATATCTTCTCCACTGCGGACAATGTCCAGGATCGCGCTCGGTCGGGTGCGTTCGAGGCTCTTGATCAAGCTGCGGGCAGTGCCGCGGAAGGCCTCAGGCGAGTAGATGCATTCCGTGCTGAAGTAGTCGAGTTTCTTGTGGTGGGCGTAGAGGACGATTTCCTTCTCGTAGGCATATTTGAGGGGTTTGCTGCGCTTGATGTTTGGGCGGGAACTGGTATCCGTAGACACTGCCGAGGGCGTGGAAGTGACTATCGACGTTGTGCGCGCCAGACGAGGCAAATCGCCACGGAGCACTGGTTTTGTCCGTTAGTACAGGACGATCCCGAGGTCCAAAAGTCTACCAACTCACAGTTCATCAACACCGTCTCGGCGATATCATCCGCATTATGTCCCGTAACCACATGTTCGACGCCTAACCTCGCTGCACCTCTATCGAGCGCCTGTCTCCTGAAAACCCCACAGTAGGTACAATTGCCCTTCTTCCCCACCTGCTCCACCACCTGATCCATGGTCCACCCATACAACTCCTCATAGCCCAGAATCGTCAGAGGCATATCATACTGCACCGCATTCCTCTTCACCGTCTCAAGCGAGTCGTCGCGGTAGCCTTTAATTCCCTCGTCGATGGACAGAAGAATAAGATCGAGGCCGTAATCGTACCGCTCATTCAGTGTCTTGAGGACCGAGGCGAGCACGGTGCTGTCTTTGCCGCCCGAGGCGCCGATGGCGATGCGTTCGCCGCGGTGGAAGAGAGAGGTCGCGGTTATGGTGTGGTGGATTTCGGTCTCGAAGACGGTGATGAAGCAATCGACGCAGAGCTTGGAGCCGTCCTTGGGTCGGCGGACTTTGGCGCTCTGCGTCTTGCAGAGGGCACAAGGGGAAGGTGCCATAGTTGCTGTCCGTATAGACGCGGCGCTTTCTGGCACGCGCGGTCTAGTGGGGGTGGTCGAGAATGGGCGTTGCGGGGAAATAATTCGAGGCACAGATGGGAAAAGTTCTGTGGCGGTGCTGGCGAGTCAGTTGTGGCGGAAGTTCTAGTTCTGTGGAGTCAGGCTAGATGTATGTACTAAAGATCCACGTGGAACAAGCATGGATGAACCAGTTGACATCGGACGGTTTCTGGCGTATTAAAGCTTCTTACCCCTTAAGCTATGCCTACTTTGAACGTTTCATTTGAACTAGATCTGATCTCCGAGGATGGCGTTTGAACTAAGTCTCTTTACAGCGGAGACTGTAGTCTGTTCCAAGGTTTATTCTAGGCCGTCTGCTCTCACATGCTGGCCCGTTTTTCGTTCCAAGGTTCAGTCAAACGATAGCTCATTATTGATCCAGAACTCACTCAGACGAACTTGCTGAGCGAGAATTCATGAAGCTATGGTATGCTCTCAACGGTAGCAGGCTGCCCATGCTACGGTTTTCAGTGACCAAATATGTATCATTCATATATGTGGGCCATGCCAATTGTACCGCAACGCCCGTCCTCGTCCACTCCCGTATATCAACCAAGAACCAAATAAGAATGATATGAACGACGATGAAGATAAAAATATTGGGTATTTTCAAAAATGTTATCCATGAAAACTAGTTGCCCTTCACTCCCTTCTCACCTTCTGCCTCCAGAAACTGTACATCCTGCTTTCATAAAACCACATATACAAGTACCCGTGCCTCTTGCTTGCCCCCCCTCTCGTGCATTGCTCCGTCTCGATCTCCGTCAGGGCATACATATGAATAATTCCTCTCCAAACGCTGCAATCGTGCCCACAACACCTCGCCAAAGCATATCCACGAGATCGAAGATCTGGGAATATGCAGAGGATGCTCTTATGCAAAATAGATGGAACTGAAAATGGAAGCCAGGACGTCCATGGACGCCGCGAAGGACAAAGTGGTATGAGGCCGAAACTCCAAGAACGCCTCGCATGCTGTAGATGCGGCAGGTACGAAAATCCAACCCGAAAAACAAAGCGAGCTCGTCAAACGCGTAGAAGCCGGCGACAGATTTTCCCAAAGGAAGACCGCCTAGGTATTGCTGATGATGACTCTGGCGCCCTCCTTTCCTAGAACACCCCTCTCTTTGGCCTTGGGACTCCTGTCCCGGCCCTTCTTGCGGGATAAGAAACCGAGCATGCCCGTTGGCTTTTCGGCATTTGGGTTCTGTATGAGCGAAGAGCTTTGATTAGCCATATCGGACCACGAGCCGGTCTCGTTGAGTACTACCTGTACGCCGCCGCCCATGCTGGTACTGCGCTGCGGACCCCGCTGGCGGTTGTTCATTGGGCGGGAGAACGAGGGCGTCGCAGTCTCAGATCCTTCGGCGGGGAAATAGTCGGCATGCTCTCCGCGTTGCGAAGAAGGTGAAGCCCTCGAGCCTTGCTGGTGGAGGGTGGTGGTCGCCAAGGGAGGGCTTCCGTTGGGCGAATGGGTCGTAGACCGTGCAGTCGCGGTAGACCGGGTCGGACGGAGTTGGTCGTCTTGTGAGGTTTTGGACTGGGCCCACTCTCTTGGCGAACTGGAAGAAGTGGGTGTATTTGCGCTGTTGTTGCTGATGTGCGAGATGGTGGATTCGTCCGTGACGGCTACTGCAGCTGGGCGCTGCTCCGCAACGGTGGTGTAATTGAAAGGCTCAAACAGGGTCTCGATCATCTTGTGCAGCTCCTCGGCACGTATCTCCTGCTCCGTCGCATCTTCCTTCAGGGCCTCTCGTGGTTTCTGTCTCCTTGCTCGAGCTTCCAGAGGCGCCTCCTCCAGGAGCAACTCCTCCAGATCGTACGTTGCATCGAAGTTGGTCTTGTCACTCGAGGGACGGAAAATGGGCTCAATCTCCTTTCTCTCCAATGCCTCGAAATCCAACGGCCGGAAGAATGGATTGTCTGTAAAGGTCTCAAACCCGATCGCACCAATGCGCTTCTTGCGGTCCTTTTCCAAGAGGGAGCTGATTGCGTGCAAGCAAGGCATGGTAACCGGTGGACTTGTGACTGGATAGGTAGGCTCGCCCTTGAGGATCTTCTGGGCTAGGGAATCGTGGCTGTTGGCTTCGAAAGGCCGCTGGTTCATGTCAGTCATGTCCATTGGAACGGAACCGCTTGTCGAACCTTGTTGTATATACACTCGTAGAAGAGAACACCTAATGACCACCAATCCACCTCGCACGAGTAACCCTTGCCTTCATAGACCTCAGGTGCAAGATAAGCCAGGGTGCCAGACTTGCTCGTCAGAGGCTTGTGAGGAGTGAAATCGGAGGCGACGTTCTGTAATTTTAATCAGCTTGAGACCTGGAGAATGGCATCGGTAACACGTACAAAGTCGGCCAAATGGACATGACCCTCGGAGTCCAGGAGCACATTGTCCGGCTTGATATCGCGATGCACGATGCCCTGCTGATGTATGTACCGCACTGCACACCCGAGCTCTGCTATCCAGAAGCGGACAGCCTCCTCTGTGAATGTCTTTCGGGAGATGTGGAACCGCAGATCGCCGCCATTCATGAGATCGACCACGATATATCTGTACAAGTCAGGCTCGAAATCCATGCGGCGAAGGCAGTCCAGGGGGCAAACATACAGGTACTCGATGTCTTGGAAGCTGTAACGCAGGTTGCAGAGAAAGGGATGGTTGAGGTGTTCGAGCATGCGGCGTTCGCGAATGATGTTGCGCACGCTCTCGGACCGTACGACTGTGACACGACGTCAGCTTCCAGGCGCTAGTGGGCATTGGGTGGACGGGGTGGACGGGCGGGCGAGCACAGGTTGCTCGGGGGCACGACCGGGGTGTACAAACCTTCATCTTTTCTTATGTACTTCAAGGCAAAAGTGAGGCCCGTATCCTTTCGCTCGACGATGCGCACTTTGCCGAAAGCGCCCTTTCCGACGACGCGTAGCAAGCGGAAGTGGTTGAGGTTCACTACGAGTGGAGTTGGGTCAGTAAATTGGTTGGATTCATCGGTGTGGGAGGTTGTTGTGGTGGAGACGAAGGGAGGGTGAAGCAAGGGGGGTTGCGAACCTTGGTCGGTGAAGACGACGGGTTTCCCGTTGTTCTGGCCCATTGCAGGTCACAATGACTTGAGGGCTCGTTGGAAACAGCGAGGCTCGCTACGAATGCATGAGAGAGCGAGGGGTGGAGGCAGCTGCAGCAGCGAGAGGCGATGGATTGAGGAAGGCCTGGCCTTGAGGTTGATAGGGGATGCGGGGAGGAGAGGAGCGATGGGGGGGGGTGGTGGAGGGCAGGCTCGGTGGGAGGATATCTCGTCACGATGAAGGACAAGGACGAGGCCGGGGCCTGGCAGGAATTGATAATGGGCGAGGGATAACTGTGAAGAAGGTAATGGCAGCAAAGAGGAAAGAGAAGAAAGGAGGAGAGAGGTGGAAAGGGCACAAGGCCTGGAATGGGAATGGCAGCGCTGTAGTCTAGCGCACTGGGGCCCGGGGCAGGAGGTTAGGGACCGGGGGTGGAGGGACCTGGGAGGGACCTGGGAGGGAAGTTGAGGCCCCAGGGAAGGGAATCTGCGGCGGCGTGAATAGCGGGACTCTTGGGGACTTGGGTCGCTCTGAGGATGAAGCGGACGAGGATGGGCCAGCAGCCCTGGTGGAGTTGTTCTACTAGTCAGGTTCAGGTTTGGTTCTGGGTCTTGGCCCCGCCATGCCAATCTTGGATGAGCCGATGAGGGATGAGGGACTCAGGAAAGCTTGGGGGGAAGCCTGAGCTTCGCGTATTGTTATTATTATTATTACAACAAGCAAAACCACCAAAGAAAAGAGAGGGCTGAGGGCTGACGAGGAATGAAGGGGCGCTCGTGTTTTCCTTTTTTTCTTTTTTCTCCTGGCCCTCACCCACCCCCCCGTCGGCGCGTCGCAAGCTGGCTCGCCGTTATGCTTGCTGCCATGCTGCCATGCTGCCATGCTGCCATGTTGCCATGCACCACTTGCACCAGAGCGGGCTGACTCGCCGGCTCTCGCAGGCCCTCGCAGGCCCTCGCAAGGTCCCTTGCTCCATCTCACACACCCCCGGGCTGACTGTGCGCTACCGTATGTAAAGTTCACTACTGGCTGACTGGGAGCCATAGACTAGACCTGCCCCAAGGCTGGGACTCCTTGGACGGGAGTCCACACAGCACGTGTCGACGTCGACGGTGTCGCCCCGCCGTACACCGAACTCGGGCAAAACCCAGGAACGCAGTTGCGAGTCGCCACCCACCGCGGGGACAGCCCTGTCTGTCTGGGGGCACACGACGGACACGAGAGAAACTCTGTCGAAGAATTTTCGAACCTGTTCGACGGGCCACGGTCGACGGTCCACAGCTGTCTCTGACAGCCTGCTGAGCACCCGTCCACGCATCACCCTCTCCCTCACCGCCCGCATCATCCATCCAAGGATCAAGGATGGGATCCCTCCCGTCGGAATCTGGCGCCAGAAAGTGAAACAAAGTGTTCGGCCGGGGCCCACGGCAGACACTGCAAGACAGTGCAACTCAGAGCAGTGGTTGGCAGGAACTTGCGCAGGACTGCCAGCGCTCGCCGGAACACCCTGCGCGACCTCACATGCAATAACGGACATGGGTGCCCGCCCAGGTGCAATACGGACGCCCACGAGTGCGCCTCCACGTGGAACCGTGACACGTGAGGCACAGTAATCAATCCATGGAATCCCTCTAGGGCTGCAAAAAACGCCGCCCGATGCGCTGATTTGCAAAAATCGTGCCGTGGATGTGCTTGCCCCAGCCTCCAGCATGCATTCCCGCACGGCGTTGTGTCCCGCATGCTCTAGATCCCCTCCCAAGCATCCGCCGTGGAGCTTGATCTCCCTCCTGAAGTGAGGTGGCGTCGCGTTTCTTTTGCCACTCCTCTAGCCCTCGGGAAGAGACGTACGGTGTGCATGTGTATTCCTGTGTACGGCGCCATGTCGGGAGCCTTTTTGCTGAATCAAGGACATCAACCACGACATTGGTAACCTCCGGCTTCGTACTCGCGGAGAGTTACTGCAAGGGAGAACAGTTGCAGAACGCAGATGGACGAAAAGGAATGCTCCACTGTGTCGGGACCCTAACGCCTCTACTGAGTCTACTCTGTGTAGAGTCTGTCTACTATCTAGCATGCTGGGAATGCTTATTCGGCTCCATGTATCAGAGCAAGTACCTCAATTGGTAATAGAGCTCTAGTATGTACTGAGACCTACTTCCCTAGGGTCTTGTGTACCTAGGTAATAGTAAGTTACTTCTTTCTTTTTGAATCCTGTCATCTCTTGGAGGAGCAACTCCAAACATGGAAATGCCAACAGAACCACAACTCTTCCCCAGCATCGAAGCCCAACCTCAAGAGTCCTCCCTTTCAAGTTCTCTCGTGTCTGCAAGCCACATGGCTGCAGCCACAGGCGGAAAACCTTGGCGTCAAATGTTCCGTACTGCCCACACACTCATGGACTCATGGCAGGTACAGAGAGCACAAGAGCTACACATGTTGTACAAGAGTGGCTGCTACATGGGAGAAGATGGAAATAGCATAGCCGCACTCTCCATGCTTCACACAAACTGGTCCTGAGAAATGCCGATCGCCCATTTTCGCTTTGTTAACTTTTCGCTAACCACCTTGTAATGGAATGGCGGCCACCTTTCGAGCATCTCCGTCTCCCTTGGAAACTTGAAGCCATATGCCCGGACAATAAATGTACATTCCCGCGCAGGGCCGAGCTCCGTATCCCCTTCTTCCAGCAAACGCCTCTTCCATCTCAACAACAGCCTCAACTTTACCACCCGCGACACGAGGTCGGAACAGCCTTAGAACTCTCAAGCCACCACGCGCTGTCGACTCTTGACTTGCATTTCCCCATCCAGCCATTATTACCCCCTGCTATCGGCACAGCAACAACACAACATTGCAAGCAAAGGGCCGTGCCAATTTCCACGTCCTCGTTTCCGGGCCCTGAGGAAGCTGTCCGCACTCTACTGGTAGATGGAAATACGGCGCCCGAGTATAGTACATCCACTGTCCTGTGCACGCAGGGTATGTAAAACGCCGATCCCTTCCCACCCGTGACAATGATCCCAGCAGTACGGATACAAAACACCATCTGACATAATGGATGTCATGCACCTGGGCAGGCTTTTTGCTTTATTTGGAGTAGCAATTACCACATGCGGCCACGTGCGTTGTAATGCATACGCCTGAGACCGGTAGTCTACGGTGTATTCTGTACGACCATGCCACATGGCTCTCCAGTCTCTCACCGTTCAGCATCCTTCACTCGCACGAGACTCCACTCCTGACCATGAACAAAGCATTTACACGAACTCCACCGGCGATCAGTCAAACTCTCAGGATCCTCTTCAACCCAAAACAGCCCGCGCTGCTCGGCTGCACCGCGTGTGTACTCGCGCGCCCAGCTGCGCCCAGCGCTGCAAAACCCGCGCTCCCCGTCCTCCGCATCCCAGCTCTCAGTGGAGTTACTGCTTCTGCCCAATCGATCCTGCGGCGGACTTCGGGTTGTCGCATACGCCTGCCTTCCAGATGACCCACGCGACCGTGTGTGCAGATCGGCCCGACGAGAGACGTGGTGATTCGCCTTTGGTGCTCTGTTCCATGTTGTTTGCTTCTGCTGGGTCACGGGTGTTCAGCTGCAACGGGCTTTAAATTTAGGCTGCGTGTCGGGGTCCACCCGAGATCGAGGCTGCAACAACCATCTCAAGCTTACCTCAGCTAGAACCATCGTCTTACTTACATGCGCATAGACGACCGCCTACCGCATCCAGTAGTACGTACTTATGTACCAACAGCGACACCGGAGACATGCCACGCACAGAGCCTGTCTGTGCGTGCCCAGGTGGCAGCTGTACAACACAAGGCTGGCTTGAATACGGTGCTCCTGACTTTGCCATGTAGAGAAGTAGTGGGATAAGACGGAGATTCTGCGTTAAGCCACCGATGATCCGGTGATGTTGCTGTTCTCTTTCTCCGTACGGCAAGCTGCATGCCGAACCTCCCAAACGCGAAGGGATACGAACTCACGTGGCGGTTGCAGCAGTGTGTTTGCATGCATGCATTGTCCCCATTCAGAAGAATGGAAGCGCGACAGAGCACGGCGTACCGTGGGCGTCATGGCCATCTGTCAATCGCAGATATGATACTCATGGCACCTGGTCGCCTGATACAAAGCATTTCGCATGGAGGAGCAACGACTGCATTATCATCATCTAATATCCCAATAACTTCGCTCGTTCCCAGATTCGGGGGGACCAGCGGCTATCCCTCTCAGCCCTGCATACACAATGAAATTTCGATGCCTTTTCATCATCCATCTTTCCCAGACCATTGCTCTTTCTCTCCCCTTCCATCTCAACCCTACAGCCTTGCAAGGCTGACCAAAAATAAGCAAGCCTTGAGCCAAAGATCCTCCACAGAATGGCTCTTCCTGGGGTCAGCACTTTGTTTTTGTGTCCCCTCAGTGATCGGGTCTCTGGGTCGGCCGATTGCCCCGTTACGCCCAGATCGGGTTTCGCTGATCGTGCAGTGGCGATGGCGTGAGTGATGGCGGTGTGTAAAGGCTTTCCAATAGTGGTGCTTCGTACGACGATGATGAGCTTCATGATACCGTCTCGAAGGCTTCTTTCTTTTGCACGCTTGGATGCATCTAGGAGTTGTTCCATGGACTGCATTGCTCTACGGAGTGTTGACAGTCCGAACTGGCAATTGCACACACCTTAACATATCTCAATCCCACAATGAACGCATGGGCAACACCAACAGACGCCGTATGTACTATCAACACATCCGAATATCCACGGCTCCCACGTTGGCCATGGCCTCACACACGGCCACCTCACCCCGAAAACAGCAAACACACTCGCTACACTAGGTAAGCTGGGGCGGTCTCAAGAGCGGTCATCTCGCTCCTCATCATCATCATCCCTCCACGGACATGGCACAACACAACAGAGTACAGTAAGCCGGGGTCACCGATCAGATCGCGGCGTACATGATCCTCCCAATCGTGACTCCGCCAGTGAACATGGCCGCGTTATCACGTTATCACCCCACGTGTATTGATTGGGAAGATAGGCGAGACGTGCAGATCTGACCATCGATGGTTGCTAATTAATCCATGGAGACTTGTAGTGCTGACACCTTGCTCTAGTACTCGGTCGAGGTTTCTAACAAGGTCAGCTGACCTGTGTCACCCAATAAAGCGCTATGCGGCTCGGAGTAGGGATTCAGGTGCTAGCACTTGATAAACAAGCGTAGGCGGATTAATCTATCTTAATATCTGGCCTTCGAATACGGGGTATGCTCGTTCGTTTTCCGGTCTCCCCCGCTTAGGCTGTAAGACGGCATATACTTAGGTAGATACGAATCCGCATCCCCAGCAGATGTGCGTTTGAGCGGAGTTTTGCTTACTACTTGACTCGCGGAATCACATAATGCAGATTCATATCCACTGGATCGACTTTCCATGTTCGGTAATATTGGCCAATATAGAAGACGCTGGAAACCCACGTGCGACAGGGGCGCAGGCGCAGGGGAGGGTAGGTAATATCGTGCCGTCTTTTCTATCTCGTAGGCAGCTGTGTCTCGTATTGAGAGTCACAGCTACCATGGTAGCGGACCCATGGTGTTAGAAGATATTGCTTATTTGGAAGGTTATGGACTGGTATAGTATTCAGCTGCCTGACATGTGTCCAGGGGTCGGGACGAAAGGAGTGAGAGCATCCTAGCCAGCGTGGATTTTAGAAGGGAAAGTTCTATCGATATCACGTCGATGGAGATGATACGATGGGACCTTTCCAGCATGCATTAGAGGATGCTAAGCAAATATCGTAGGGTACGAGCTAAGAACGCATAAACATTGGCAATCCTTGCGGCAGTTTCAAAGTAGGAGAGGAATGACTTGAATCACAAGAAGATATTGTAGTGAGTAGTGACGAAGCCACTTGACTAGACTGCGGTGATATATTCGAAGAGTTTCCCGGGTATGGGGACTCTATTTCTTCTTCCGCGACTCGTGGTTTACCTAGGGACGGGGACTTGAGGGCAATTGGGCGGTGCCTGGCAAGTGACTTCCTTGGAATGGGGTTCTGACCTACCCAAGATGACGGCAAGCATTCCTTCTTTGCCAATGAGAGGTTGGTTGTCTTAGGTGGCAATGCGGCTATCTTCTGGAGAAGGTTGTTGCTGGGGATTTTTTGGGTCTCGTCGTAAGGTCAGGTTATACTTCTCGAGAAACATTTTGTGTGTACCCCAAGGTAGAGAAATTCACTCCTGTGCTTGAAACCCAACCGATCCCACCTAAAGTATGAATTTCTGCTAGCATAATGACTTCTGGAAATAAAACTTCAGAAGCCTCTCGCCGTTGATATCGCCTGTAAGTCAAGTTGCACCTTTTCGGTACCGCAGTCAAGCAAACCATCACCTACACCCACGGATGCTGACATAATAATTCAGGAGACTCGGGACGACCGGCTTGGCGTCCAGACCTGTTACCCTCAGATGCAACAGCAGAGCAGAGTGTGAATCTGCATGTCTCCCATAGTCGTTGAGCGCTCATAGACAGATGACTACCATGCTGTACATGATCCCGGGGCCGGGGGGGNGGGGGGGCCCAAAAATTTTTTTTTTAAACGGTATGTGATAATAACAAAAACCCCACCCCCCCAAAACCTACTAAGCGGGGTTAGGGGGTGTAGAGGTTTA
>JAFHBW010000037.1:0-115990 GCA_019022765.1 Westerdykella sp. P71 | reverse complement strand
ATCTGTCTCGAGGGGTCGGAGATCTGTTTNNNAGANAGACGAGAGAGAGAGAGAGAGAGAGAGAGAGAGAGAGGAAAGCATCAGCCTTCCATGGCGTGGAGGGAAACGGTAGAGTTCCAGAAGGCGGATCAGAAACCCGCTTTTTGGTTCGTCCTCCCTGCACAAGTTTTCCAACCTCCGCATTCGTGTCGGGTAGACACCTTCATCTACAACTCATCCCTCACACTCCTGGTCGCCTCCGTGACGACGCTTTCCACCGTCTTCGCCGCGTCCGCGGCTTGGCTCGCCGCATTCGCGTACATCTCGCTAATCCTGCTATTCGCCGCTTCCACCGCAGCGGCGAGTCTACTGCTCGCGCTCTCTACAGCGCCCTGCTCAGGGCCATACACCAGTGAGCTGACCGCGGCGGCCGCATCGGCCGCCTTGTCGCCAACAACAGAGCTGACAGAGCTGTAGACGCTTCCGGCTTCGTCCGTAACGGAAGCAATGTATCCGGTGGACGTGGGAGTCCCGAAAATGGCCTCGCTAATGGCAGCCTGGGCGCTCGCCGCAACGGCCGAGAAACTATCGTGAGCCTGCTGCGTGCCATAGATTGCCTCACTGGCTTTGGAATGGACGGACGAATATGCGCTCGCAATGGACTCGCTGGCCTGCTCGACATTCCCCTTGGGAGTTCCGTAAATGGCTACCGACGCGCTCTCAACGGCGGCATTGAGCTGCTCGCTGGCTTGGCTCATGATGGTCTCGATAGCGGGTGGCGGGGTGAAGACGGAGCTGACCACTGACGAGGCCGATTGGTAGGCTTCTGCTGCCAATGATGTAGCGTGATCGTAGCTTTCGCCAGCAAGAGAGGTGCCCGCTTCGAGGTTGGCACTAGCATACGAGCTGGCAGAGGAAATGGCGGCGGGAAGACCAGTGTAATAAGCGGAGGACAACCGATTCATAACGCTCTCTGTGAAATCAGGCTCCTTTCCAACGACTAGCTCTGAGACCAAAGCTTGAACAGCCAGATATTGCTCGGCGAGATGGGCGGTGGCTTGAGCGCCATATTCGCCTGCCTGCGAATAGATCGAATTGGCCCAAGGAGTTGGTTGGCCATAAACCTGTGTGCTTGCCTTCGCGATCAGTGCTTCCCAGTTCGCGCTCGCTTGTGACGCAACAGATTCTGTCCAAGGAGTTTCGGTCCCAATGACACTGGAGCTAGCCTGAGATGCAAGAGACTGAGCAGCTTCACTAGCTCGAGAGGCCACAGACTGAGCTGATTCGGAAATCTCAGATGCGACTGATTGCACAGTACCTTGCTGCGTGCCGTATATGGCGGTGGACGCGGAATCGAGGAACTCTTGATAACGGGCATGTGCAAGGCCGACCGCCTCGTAGTACTGCCTGCGTGTTCCTTCCAAAGCCGGTGTAGGTTGCGAAACGAATTGGGCAGAAGCAAGGCTTAGGCCCTCCGATAATTTCGACGACGCGATCGAGGATACAGATTCGAAGTATCCCTGAGTAGGGTAAGCATAGCTCTTGATAGAGCTAGTGTATTGCAAGGCGAGCTGCAGCCTGTCGCTAGCAGCCTCCAATGAGTCGGAATAAGCCTTCTCGATCAGGGATAACATCGTTTCATGCGCAGGTTTTGGTGTTCCTGAGACGAGAACAGAGAGCTGTGATTTGGCGTTCTCGTATTGCTCGTTTGCCAGGCTGATGGCTTGGTTGTACCGAGAGCTGGCCTGAACATGGACCGTTTGGATGATGGCTGTAGGTGTCGGGGTACCATAGACTGCATAGGATGCTCTACACAAATGTTAATATCATCGTCACCAGTACATGAAGCGATAGACTTACGCATTAACAGCCGCAGCAAACTTCTCCGATGCCACACTCGTCATGCTTTCGACAGGATGCTGCTCGGTGCCATAGAGAACGCTCGATGCGGCAGCGATGGCTGATTGATACTGCTCATTTGCCAGAGAGGAGACCGACTCTACTGCACCTTGGGTCTTGGATGGACCCAGTAGGGCTTCACTGACGGCCCTGCTCAAGTCAGCGGCGCGGCCACCAGCTTCTCCAATCATTTCCTGGAGTTTTTGAGAGTACGAGTCCGATTTATCGTCGTCAAAGATGATTTCTCTTGCTTCAGCAAGGACCTGGGCCATCGCACCACCTAAAACCTTTTGCTGCTTGGGTGGCGCAGACGCGAAGGTGGCCTGGTCCTTGATCGCATCTGTTCCTTCTTTCACTTTAGATTTGATGCTCTCCCTCGCCCCGGATGCGACGCTGGAAGCGTCAGTTGGACGACTTGCCATAGCTTCTGAAGCTTTCGAGACAGCATCTTGAGCCTTATCCTCAGCAGCAGATGCGGCGATACTCCCTGATGAGGTTGCAGAATCTACCGCCGAGGAAGCTTGAGAAGAAGCCTCGAGGATCTTCCCGGTCGCCACTGAAGCGACGCTTTGAACTGAAGCGCTTGCCGAGTGGGCAACGGATGCGGCTTGGGATGATGCACGGGCGACGCCGTCTTTCACTGCGGAAGCAATGCTCTCCGACTTGGGAGTCTCCGAGCCAACAACAGCACTCGACGCCTTCGAGGCCAACCCCTCAACGGTGCTGACAATGCTCTTCGAAGCCTTTGCAGCTCGAGCGGGGACCACTCGGTTTGAAAAGTCGTCTGTCGCATCACCTGCCCAAATCTTCCATCTCGACACTTCCTTCAGACGAACAAGCTCGGACACCATATCGGATGCGGTGTGCATCGCCTTGTCCTCGAGCTCCTTTGCCACTTCATGAGCATTCCTGAGCCCCTCATGTCGGGCGCCAACTGCTTCCACCTCCTCCTGCCATTCAGTCAAGGTATCCTTCACCTTGTGGTAATTCTGCCAGTCCTTGTATGTGACCCCATCAGTCCAGGCCCAACGCATTCCGACCTCTTGCAGACCCAAGCCATGGATGCGCTCCAGGACTTCCACTGTGCTCCGAACTGCGGCCCGTACAAGACCGTCAGTCTCCGCATCGAATTTCGATTTCCAGTCCCTGACGGCCTGCGCCTTATCCTTAACGGTGAGTCCCAGTTCGCGGGTCTTTGCGATGCATTTTTCATACGCGTCCTCGAGGTCCTTCTCAGTTGCTTCTTCAGGAAGCGTCTTTACAGTTTGCTTGACGATTTTCTTGAAATTTTCTACGGTCGCGTTCGCAGTCTCTTCAAGCTGAACAAGCAGAGCAGTTCCGTGCCCCTTGACTCCATTCTCAACTTGACGTTCGGTAATTTCGGCAACGCGCTGCTCCAAATCTTCGGCGCCCTTGTCGGCGGCAACTGCGAATTTAGTCTGCCATTGCCTCAGGTCATTTTGGAGCTTCTCTGCAAGGTCTGCCCCGGTGAGCTTCGACTCTTCGGGTTGGGTCGCGGTTTGAGACTTGACCTTCTCAGTTGCTGTGCTCAGATCATCGGAAGGCCAGAGGTCGTTCAAAATCTCCCAGCCTGAACCGGAGGCGGAAGGAGTCCCGGAAGCTGGCGGTTCGGTGGCTGTCTGGCTGTGTACGATTTCACTAGCCGTGCTGCTTTCCAACTCCTCCTTGGCGGTGGAGCTTGATCTGCGAAAGTTACCCTCCGGTACATTATAGATGGGTTGATATACTTACATCTCCGAGCTTACCGACCCCACAACAGCCTCAACCTTCTGCTGATCCCTGTGCCTGCCCAGACGCTCTCGGATCCTAACCAGCTGAGGTTCGACATTATCGCCATATAGGACTCTCAAATGGGGCCACACCGTGCGTGTGGTGAAGGTCCAAATGAAGTTCTGTGCAGAACGAACATGCGGGAAGATGATATGGGAGACGACATAATGGCCATGGGTGTGGGCCTGATGCAGATATGGAAGAATTGCTTCGCAGGTGGGTAGCAAAGTCAGGTGATAGATTTCCAGTGTACTGTCCTTTGTCTGTTCATAAAAGGGCATGACCGTATCGGTGACTTTCTTGACGTGTGGACCAAGGTGAAGGTCATACTGTGATTTTGCTAAATCTTTAACGTGTTGTATCTGCGGGTGTACAGCCTTTTCCCATTGTGCCTCGAGATGATGCCGTGCGTTCTCGACTCGGTGCGCTCCGTGCGCTGCGTAATTGTCTTTTGCGAAAGTAGAAACTGGTGTGTAAACCTTGCGGTCAAATGAATCCCAGTATGGTTGGACTTTTGCGGCCTGTGGAGCCACATACGCTTGATAATAAGGGTCGAGATATGGCGTAACATAAGAGCGAGCATGCAAATACGGCTTGCATACGGCTGGTGAGGATTCGGAGAGTTGAGTTAACGATGAAGGGCAACGGAAGGCGAAGGTGATTAGGAGATACCACACCCCTAATCTACATATAGAGTCAGTTTTACCGGTCAAGGCCTACTTGAGATTTCCCAATTCCCCGTGCATCCCCTGTTTTTACCGTACCCGGGGCCGCAGAACTGGCAAGGTGTGCGGGGAGTGAACTTACCTCAGTGCAATGTTTGTGATGATCCCCAAAAATGTTCTCCGAGGCTTCCTCTGCGGTGGCAGCAATGTTACGGGGCCAGCCAGGTTAGAGCCGTCGATGCCGCCGTTGAGGCTCCCATTGACATGTCCGTTCGCTGCAGGCTTCTTGGGCTTCTTTGCCCGGCCATTGCTTGGAGCAGCCATGGCTGCAGCTCCCAAAGCTAAGGGCTTTTGCGCAAAGATGCAGTGGTGGTCTAGAAAGTCGGGCCGGGACTTTAGGTGCGGTGGTGGGAAAGTAGAATGAGGAGCTCCTGAGCCAGAAGACGGAATTAGTATGGTTGTCGATGGGCAGATTGGGGGATGAAAGACTTACCACAATGAGCGTGTGACTATCCGTATACGCGTGCAAAATTCACAGAGGAGAGGGTGCTCTGTATGCTTGAAGCGATCGAAATCAAGGGTGTTGATGGTGCCAGGATGCCCAATGGTGCAGACAGATGCGCCAGGATGATGTAATGGCGTTCTCGCGTGCCCAGGCGCAGGTGGCCCCAGCGACCAAGGACGTGGAGCGGGAGCCGAAAATGCACTGACGTGGTGGATAATGACGGTGGACGCGAGGAAGTCGATCGAGGGCAAGATCCTCTGTCAAGTGGTCACTCTGGCCTCGAAAATGTGTAGATGAGACGAAGCAAGCTTCTGCTCTGTCCACACGCCTCATCAGACATCGGCGTCTCCAAGTAAAACAAAGCTATTCCAAAAGTGGGCAAGCGTCCGCTCCGGAGACCGGGGTAGTCCATCATCACGTGCGCTGTCCGTCACTGCCAAACAACTCCGTCTGGAAGGCGGACAACTCTTTCCTTTGACTTCTCTCGTACCAACCTCACAATCTGCGCCCCGCCCTCCCGACGAACTGAACGCGTCGTATCCGCACCTTGGCACTGACCGCCTACCTTACCCGTCCTGCCAGAGCTCCGCTCGTCTTCCTTATCCTTCGCCCCGCCTTTCACTGCCCGACGACCCAGTCTCAATTCGCAAGCTCCCTCGGATCCTGGCGCAGCGGTACACCTCGCGTTCTTCAAATGAGTCCCTGAAGGCGCCGAGCGGCAGACCCGCCTGCATTCATAGAGCTCGATTCCCATATAGTCTCCAAGCTTCCCCAACACCCCGATCACGCAGCCTCCCAGCATGGCCACCGAGCCCGGAACGTCCACGGAGCCTCCATCAGATAAAGTCGGGGATGAGGGTGACACTTGTCGGATATGCCGTGGGGAAGCCTCCGTGGAGGAGCCGCTCTTTTATCCCTGCAAATGCAGTGGCAGCATCAAGTTTGTCCATCAGGACTGCTTGATGGAGTGGTTATCTCATTCGCAAAAAAAGTATTGCGAACTATGCAAGACTCCTTTCAGGTTCACGAAATTGTACCATCCTACTATGCCCTCACGCATCCCGACCTCCGTCTTCCTCCGTCGCGCCGCTCTCCACCTTGTCCGAATACTGGGGAAATGCTGCCGCGCCCTGCTTGTTGCTACTGTATGGCTCGCCATCCTACCCTACAGCGTGCGCATGATTTGGCGCAGCCTTTTCTGGGTGGGTGATGCGGGCATGCTTCAACCGCGACCTACCCGGATTCCCAAGATCCCTAAGATAGGGATGGCGACAATAACCGAAGCTGAACCCCTCCCCATCCGCTGGAGGATGAATTCTACGGTCGGCACTGCCAACACGGACAATGCCTTGTGGCTACCTTTCCTTTTCCTTCAGCTGTCGAATATGACCTTCATTGAAACCTTGAAGGCGCTCCTATTTGGCCTCTTTCCGACAGACATAATTGTCCCTGGGGAACGTGGCGGAACCGCTAATACTGCTCCAATGGGTCATCCAACGCTGCTTTCCGGCGTTTCGTTTCTCCACGTTTTCGACTCCGATCGTGCCAACCGGCTGCTCATCCATGTGATCGAGGGACAGATTATCACCCTTGGCATTGTCGTTGCTTTCATTCTCATCTTCCTCATAAGAGAATGGGTTGTCCAGCAACAGCCCGTGATAAACATGGGTGCGCTTGCTGCGGAACCTGTCCCTGCCCATGCACCAGAGCATGTAGAGGCGGACCATGATCCTTTGGTGGCAGAGGATGACCTGGCTGGCTCCGAGCACGAGAGTGAGGACGATTCCGATTCCGACGCTGGGACACATGAGCACAATCAGGAAGAGGAAGAAACAGAAGTACGTGAAGGGCACTTAACTCTGCACCAGGACGAATCCAGCAGGAGGATAGTCATAGACGTCGATGCCGGTGGACGCGATTCTCCCGGAAGACCCAATATGCCAGCTAGGGACAGGTCGTTCATCGCCACCGAGATTCGTCGCAATCTGGAAGAAGGAGGAGAAACGTGGTCTTTCCAAATGCTCGATGAGTCCGCTGAAAAGCCATCCGACGCTGCTCGAGACCGCGTCCCCGATAACTGGGATGACGAAGAGACGGGCCCGGTTGGCGGGGATGCCTCTGGAGCAATAGATGGGGGTATAAGACAGGACAGTGAACGCAGTAGTGAGAGTTGGCAACAGGTCCATGATTTCTCCGCTGATGGTCAGGAGCAAGATGCGGACGCCTCAAGCGATATCCAGAGATCATCCAGCTCAGGATCAGAACACGAGGATGCAACTGCGGCCATTGATGAGGTCGTAGCGACACAATCAGGTGGCGCTCCTGCGTCGTCTGCAGAGGTTGGCGGGGTTCACGAGATGGTTTTCGCTGGAGCGACGGAAAACCCGAATGCAGGCCAAGTTCCAAACTCCGACCTAGTGCCACAACCACAGCTCCAGGCAGCGCGACCCGCGGGAAACATATGGGAACGACTGTTAGATTGGATATATGGAGATATCGCCCCTGGTGAACAGGCCGAGGAAGGCGACGCCAACGATGAACACGTCGTTCAAGATCTGGGGGATGAAGCTCCCTTCGTGCCGTTTGAAGACAACGAACCGCGCCCCGCAGTCAATCCTCCCGTACAAGATCCCGAAGGGGGAGCAGCCGCCGGCCGCGCCGGCATCGATATCAATGATGAAGAAGCCATCGAAGACGCCGAAGACCTTGAAGGCATATTGGAACTGATTGGCATGCAAGGACCACTCATCGGACTGTTCCAAAATGTCGTGTTCTGCTCTGTGCTGGTAGTCCTGACGCTGGCGTTTGCAGTGTGGGTTCCATACCTGCTCGGGAAAGGGGTGTTCCTATGCGTTGCTCATCCTGTTTCGTTTCTCGTCAAGATCCCTTTGCGATCTATGTCAGCAACAGTGGATCTCATCGCCGACACCGGCCTTTTCTTGATATCTTCCGCGGTCTCCATCTCGGCTCGGATCCCTGAATTCTTGGTGAAGCGTTTCACTTCGTTACGCGTCTTCGAGATCATTCAAAGCTTGCTCAACTCTGTAGCAACGCCAGCAGAAACCATATCTCGGAATGCAGCGGAACGACTTGGCCGTTGGATGGGTGATCTAAATCATCTGGATTATCAAAGTCCTCAAACCTCCATTAGTTCCCTCATGGCGCTACGGGCCATTCAACGTACCGTAAAACACATCTTTGGACAGACCGCAACTGACATGCTGGATATGTATAACACCCTAGCGGCACATTCGCTCTTCGGCGCAGCCCATTGGATAGTTCGACAGTTGCATATCCTTTTAGTCCTGCGCTGCACTACCATAATCGAGGCGGTCTCCACGTTGGCCTCCTGGATGTGGAGGTTCAGTTCCTACAAATTGACTCTTGATCTGGACTGGCGCAAAGATGTTACAACACCGCTTGGTGAAATAGAACTTTGGACAGCGACCGACCGACTCATCGCCGTACTCGCAGGCTATGCCCTTATTGCCATACTCGGGGGAGCCTATCTGAAATACGCATGGCCAATCAGCCCGTCGCAGCAAGGTCGTAAAATCGAGAACGCCATTGCAGAGATTCTCCATCAAGCTGGCGGCGTCCTAAAAGTGATCTTGATCATCAGCATCGAGATGCTCGTTTTCCCGCTATATTGCGGCCTGCTTCTTGACTTCGCCATGCTGCCGTTGTTTCATAGCGCAAGCCTTCATAGCAGGTGGCAGTATGCTACGCAAAACCCATGGACATCGGGCTTTGTGCACTGGTTCATCGGTACATGCTACATGTTCCATTTCGCACTATTTGTGTCCATGTGCCGGAAGATCTTGAGAAAAGGCGTTTTGTACTTCATCAGAGATCCGGACGACCCTACTTTCCATCCTGTGCGGGACGTTCTCGAGCGGAGTGTGGCGACGCAACTGCGAAAGATCGCCTTCAGTGGACTAGTTTACGGCGTCTTGGTCGTTGTCTGTCTGGGTGGAATTGTTTGGAGTCTCGATAAGGCGACAAGCAGCGTGCTCCCGGTTCGGTGGGCGACCGAAGCTCCTGCGCTGGAATTCCCGCTGGATCTCTTCTTCTACAATTTTCTTACGCCCTTCATCCTAAGGTACTATAAGCCTAGCGACGGAGTGCATGCCATCTATCAATGGTGGTTCAGGCATTGTGCTGGGGCCCTACGCCTCTCAAATTTCCTTCTCGGAGAGAAGATCCCGTCCGAAGAAGGTCATCATGTCAGGCCCAACTGGTACAGCTTTTTCACCGGGGCAAAGGGAGATGTAGAAAAGCCCGTCAACACGGAAGCGGAGAAGCGAGCTGCAGAGCGGGCTGGTCGCGTCTATTTCACATCCGACGGCAAATTTGTCCGGGCCCCGGCATCAGACCAGACCCGGATTCCCAAGGGGGTGGCCGCTTTCGTCGAAGTCGACGAGTTCAATCATCGCAAAGACGGTAAAGAGGAAGGTGGAGTCCATAACACTGACATGGTGACAATGGTATGGATCCCCCCATGGTTCCGCATCCGCATCGCACTCTTCGTGTTAGCCATCTGGGCTTTTGCGGCTGCAACGGGATTGGGTGTTACCGTCGTTCCCCTCCTGTTCGGTAGATACCTCTTCTCTTTGCTCCTGTCTCCTTCTGTGGAGATGAACGACATCCACGCCCTCTCACTGGGTCTATATACGCTGGCCGCCATCGCCTATGCCCTGTACAAGCTCTACCGCTTCCTGTCAAGTCTCAGAGAACCGGAATCTTCAAGCCTCTCGACCATTTCTTCTTTCGCGTCTACGTCATTCCATTACTCATTGCGGATTGCACGCATCTGCTACGTATGGACTTCGATCGCATTTGTCATCCCGATGCTTTTCGCTATCCTTCTCGAGTTCTACTTCATCCTACCATTACACGAATATTTAGGTCCAGGAGAGCCTCACGTGGTCCATATAATTCAGGACTGGACGCTGGGCTTTCTATACGGCCGATTGGCTACTCGAATCATGTTCGCTGACCGCAATTCTCGGCCCGGCCAGGCTTGGAGAGCAATCATGGCCAACGGCTATCTCGACCCGAATGTGCGCATTGCCACGCGCTGCTTCCTTGCTCCAGCGGTGGTCTTCTTTGCAGTCGCCGTCGCAGTCCCGTTATCCTTTGCTTGGACGCTCAATCACACGGCGTGGGCGAGTGCATCCGAGGAAATCCAGAATCAAGTCTGGCGTTTCAGTTTCCCAGTGGTCGGGCTGGCCTTTTTGGCGGTCTGGCTGGGTAGGGCTGGTGTGAGGATGATCAATCGATGGAGAATGATTATCCGCGATGAGGTTTATTTGATTGGAGAGCGGTTGCATAATTTTGGTGAGAAAAGGCCTCCACAGCAGGAAGATCAGCGTCCTCGGGGTTCCGTAACTGTATGATAGATGAGGATGGTTTGTGCATAGTAGAGGACCATAGCATAAGAGCGGCGATTTGATACCATTATGAAGGTGTTCTATGGAGCTTAGGGAGGACATCACGGACGTTCACACCCTGTAGATGGTACGAAAGGTGTTCATTGGGGGTGCACTGTATGGGGACGGCGTCTGTAATATTCCATAATCAATGACATATTCATCCAAGACTGTTGTTCAAGGTATCATTCGTTATTCTCCATATAGCAGCTCTGTCTATGGAGTCATGAAGGCTGGTTATCCACTGGATCGCTCTGACCCCACGCTGAACTGCCAGTCGTTCACTTCCTCGGCATTGTCGCCATACTCATCTTTCGTGGTGGAGGGCGTGTTGGTGCTGACATCGCGGTCTGGAAGGGCACTTATGCGCAGTTCCGTGATTCTTCAGAGACCGAATGTTTCCTCCTCTTGGCCGAACTTGCACGGCGGATTCAGGTGCCCATGATGGATCTTGGAGTTCGGGACGTCCATGTCTCATCCTCCTTCCTTGGTCCTTTCCAAGCACGAGGCCCGCATTTCTTCCATATTTCCAAACACAAGCTTCCTTCTTCCTTATCAGAGGTATTTCTTCGCTGCCGCCGCCACCCTCGCCCGAAACACTGGACTCTTCACCACATCGCCCTCCCCAGCATGGAAAAACGGGTTCATTATCGTCTTGAGCCAACTCTCATACACGTCTTGAAAGAAATTCTTCACCGCCTCCTCAGTCGCCGCATTCGTTGGGGAATACAGCATCGCGGAACCAGACTGCAACCCCGCCCTCCCCCCCGCTAGACTTCCTTTCTGACCGGAAGCAGAGCCGCCAAGTCCCAATGCTTCGTCCCTAGGCCGTGTCAAGAGAAGGAAGCGCACATTCGCGCCTGTGATCCAGCATGAGATAAAGTTGTTCTGGTATTTGTCGATGTGCTTGAGGTACATTGGGGCGGAGCCTGCGGAGGAGGAGGGACCCCATTGGACATCTTCGACGATGTCGAGGGCGGAGTGGAGGATGAAGGGAATAAGAGCGCGTTCGGACGAGGTGAAGCGGGGGATGCCGTCGCCGCCGGAACGGGAGGTGCCGAAGGAGTGGGTGAAGAGGGGGGTGTCGGTGGGAGAGAGGATGGTGAAGGTATAAGACATTTCCAATAAGGTGGAGGAGGGAGTGGTAGGGATAGATGTGGGATGTGGTTGCAGAGGTTTTTAGTAAGTCGAGGTTGTACAATTGTATTGCTGTAAGATTTTTTGTAAAATTATACACTGCTTTAATTGTACCCTCTCTACCTTAAACAGTTGTCGTGAAGTGTGAGGTAAGGTGTGAGGTAGGCTAAAGCTCCGCTCCTCCCCCCTGCAATCCGCACTGACAGGGGTCTCCACGCGCCAAGCCAAACCCGTTCGACTTCTTCCCAACCTCACCTCTGAACCGCCGAACACCGACTCGACATCCACGCACCCCACATCACGATGTTCGGTCCCTTCCGCCTCACAAATCCGCTCTCTGGCGGCCTCCTCTGGTATGCCCTCTCTTTCTTCGCCATTCCTTACCCAATGTAGCTGTTACCATCTCAATCCCCCAACAATCATGATGCACAACAAGTCTAACAATTCGGCTCAGGAAAATACCATGGCGCCTCTCCCGCCACCAAAAATACCGACATCGCGAACGGCTGCGAAAAGTCGATGGCATCGTCGCAACGCTCGACGCCGCACTAGCACGACACGGACAAACAATGCGGAGAGTTGAGAGATGGAAGGAGGAGATGCCAACGGAGGCGGAGATGCTACCCAAGGATAAATATACGGTGTTTGATCGGAAGGTGAAGAGGTACAGGAAAGGAATTCATAGTAAGTGAGATTTCCTTCTTTCAGCGTGAGGATCATGGTGAGGAGACGCGAAAGGGAAAGGGAAAAGAGCTGTGAATGGTGAAGAGATGGGGAGAATGGTTGAGGGGGGTGGTGAGAGGAAGAAGATTGAGAGAAGTGAAGGTGAATTTAGTTGAAGAGTTCTAAGGTGAAGAGGACGGATTAAATTATGAGACTTGGACTATGAGAGGAAATGCACATATGCTAACACTGTGCAACAGAGGTACCCAAATGGACGAGGGTTAGCCAGCGCCTCAACCCGCCGGGTTTCTAGGGGCAACAACAGCGAACTTGAGGAATTGAGCGCAAGGAGATACTAACATTTGTACATTATATTGCAGTGTATTACTGCTAGGGCTAGTTAAACAAGAGGGATACATTTCTGTAGGAATAACAGTTGCAACCTTTTAGCTGTTATTGCTAAACTTTAAGGTGAGGGCTAATCCTCCCTCCCTTACCTCACCATATTACTTGAAAGTTCACTTCCCTGCTTACCGCCCAAGCCCCTCTCTGCGTTTGCTACCCCTCTTGTGTGATAAGTGATAAGGGCTGTTAGCTACCTTACACCGCCTTAGCTCTCTCTCTCTCTCTCTCTCTCTCTCTCTTACCTTTGCTCTACTATCCCTCTTTTCTCGTTACAAAATAGCTTTCCTAACCTACCTTCACCTTCAATTAGCCGCTTCTATAAGAAACCTCAAACCCGCTCTTTACTTCTACTCTTTTACACTACTTTAGCCACAGTTGGTTAGCTATATTTGCTTTGCTTCTTCAACTCGAACAACTCCTTCCGCTTTTGTTTCAGCTTAGATGAGTTAAACGGCGATTCTAAGCACACACAATGGCTGGACCTCCAAGGATACGCCCTCCACAGGTAGTACATCCTCTTCAGGGCAGCGGCGGCAAAGATGAACAACCGTCTACTCCGCCACAGAAAAAAGCAATACCCGTTATTAGTTTGATAAGCGACGATGAGGATGAGCAGCCGACAGCTCCGGCCTTCGGCACGCCCGGATGGTGTGCACCAGTCATGCCAACGACGCCAGTGCAAACAAACAGTTTACAGCAGCGACGCCTAGATTCGCCTCCAAATCCAGAATCGAACTCGTCCTTCCGCTCTAATTCGGCAAATTTTCTCACCATTGAAGATTCTGACAAAGACGATAACGAACTAACCACACTGCATACGAGCTTCCACGTCCACCGCACGAACCAGCGGCGCAAAAAGCCAGCTACTCTCCCGTCTGACGCAACACCAGAGATACCCGTTGCAAAAATTGCAGAACAACAGATTGACCGCAGGGCAATTTTGGGGGTTCCAGGTTCACTTCGCCAGCCGTTTAAGCGGCAGAGACAGCATGGCGGTTTTCTTAGTACGACCTTGCAACGTGCAAGCTCTCAGACACTAGCTCTGGCTCCGCAAATTAGGGACACCCTGACTCACGCACTCTCTCCCCAACCACTGCCCCAGGCGCGTATGCGTATCCGCTGTAAGGTCGTCGAGTGCAATCCTTCCGACAGCGAGGAGGTGTCTATGGCCGGAACAAATCAACTGCAAGGCAGGAAGAGATTAATGCTGAGCATACACTACGTCTCTACTGCTTCTAGGAGAAAACTTCAAATCTCTCTATCACGCGCAGAGAAAGAGAGGCGGCAAAAGATACAAGAACTTGTAGAGATTGGCAAGGGCACTGCGTTCCGCAATCCCCTCAGGACACCGCCGCCCCTTGAGTTGACTGAGGTCGCCACAAGTGCCGCGAATACGCCCTGCCCAGTCCCTCATGCGCCTGCTCCAGAGCTGGTTAGAAAATTTGGGGTCCGTCCAAGTGCAGGACCGCTTGCCATCAGGAATAAGGAGGATAGGTTAAGTCAGCGACAGTCAACGTTGTCGATGTCTCCACTTCTGGCGCGGAAACGGAAAGCAACCATCGCCATGAGCGATGATAGTGAAACTGAACAGACGCCTCCGCAGGCTACCATTGTTAGTGACGCGGAGGAAGAAGATGCTTCGCAGCCATCCACACCCATCGTAGAGCGTTTTAACTCGTCAGAGGACGATGATTATGACCCAAATCGCGAGCGCCCTCTCAGCGAAGAGAGAATTTGGAAGACGCGGGCATACGACGATTATGACAGGAGAGCAAAGAGGAAAGCGAAGATGAAAAAGCAGGCAGTTGCACCTGAGGCTACAAAGGAGATCCAGTCCAGCACTAGCATCGCATTTCCCGGACCTAACTCTCCTCGCACGCCCCGCAAGAACGTAATATCTGAGCATACCACGCCCCCAGGCGCTCCAAGAATCAACCGGCTCATGCGGCCAAGTCAGCTGCCGACTCCTACTAGGAAACCTGCTCCCAAGCCTAGAACTAAAATCGTCCAGCTAGGCAGAAGCCGTATCCGCACAGGAAAAAGACCCGCTTTATCAAGCAGCGACGAGGACGACATGAACTCGCGAGCCTCCAAATCCCCGTTCAGATCATCTGTGTCCGCCCTCCAGAAGACCCGGCAGAAACGCCTCGCAAATGTAGAGGCTCGGAGGAAGATTACAGAACTGAGCAAGATGCCTAATCCACTGGCATGCCTGGACGATGACGATGCTGATGGAGTCACAGTCGGCGGTGTTAAGGATGGCGTCCGGGCATCGCGAACGCATGAGCGCCGGGCTCCAGGGGCCTGGGTAGACGACCGTTAGAGGGGCGATCGGTATTTGGCGAAGCAGCGGAAGGGGAAGGAGACGGCCGATGTGGAGATGGCCGATGCAGACCACGCGAGCTACTTCAGCGGTAGCGACGAAGAGGAGGAGTGAGGTTCGAAGTTGATGAGGATCTGGAATGTCTTCTTGAGGAACTCGACCGTGACTCGACTGACTCTTTTCCGTCCTTGTCTAAGACTTTGGATTTTTTCTGCTGGATCGGTCGCGGGGTTCGCAGTTTCTTCGGATTTGACCCATTTTTGCTGCTTTCCGCGCAGCTATTCCTTCTTCCGTTCGATCTGGTCGATATCTCCTTGCTCCTGCAAGCGGTCGTGGGTTGATTAATTGACGTGGATTTGTTTCCCACAAGTCCTGGTTGTCAGTTCTCGCTCCTCGAGCGAACCCTACACTGGATATTCTCGGTTTAATGTTTTCTTCACTTTTGATTTGTCTTTCTTCACTTCCTTGTTTTTCCGCCATCCAAAGGAATGTCTATCACATCCAAGGATCGCAGCAGGCACGCAAGTACGCCTCTAGCAGATGGGTTCTTTCGGTTTAATTTTTCTTTTCCCTTCTTTTCTTTTTCGTTTCTTCTCCTTCGCCCTTGCAAGGAAGGAACGGCTACCACATCCAAGGAAGGCAGCAAGCGCGCAAATTATATCCAATCTCGACACGGGGAGGTATCTGCTCTTGAGCTGTTCCATTTCAAGGGGGATTCGATTTTATGGCCTTTCAGATTTGATTTGGTCTTGCTTGCTTGCTTATGGTTACCATTGGCGTGGTTCGGTAGCATCTGGGAAATGGGCATAGTCTGGCTCTACAGTCTACAGCCTGGCGATTATCTCGCAAGCGGAATTCTCTTCAAGTAATTGCAGCAGTTTATGATAAATCAAACAGACGTTGAAAATTAGCTTGCTTTTGTTCTTCATTCGTAGTGGGATTTCTTTGTCTTTTTCTAGAGTGCATTTAGCAAACAACAATTATTGCATGCAAAACACTTATCCAAAGCATTACTGAGCTGAAAATACCCGGTTATTAGAAGGGAAGAACTTTTCGGAGACCCCCCAAATTCCCTGGCGGAGACGCCCTACTCAGATGTACGCAGGCGTACCCTGGAATACGCGTGCTGGACGCTTGGGCCACCAACACCAAACACTCTGCTACTCCGTACTGTCTGCCTCTAAACACCGCCTTTGCAGGCCTGCGCACTGCCTTAGCACAAGCTAGAGGCCCTGCACGCTATATATTTTGTTACGCACGCCTGCAATAATAGCAGGAGCCTAGGCAGCGGCAGTTTAACTGCGTGCCTGCGCAGTATACGCGCGTTGTGCCTGCTGTTTCTGTAGTGCAAACACAGTTGAACTTGGTGTTCAGCCGTGCGCGCGTAGAATCTGTCACGACTGCCAACTGCACGCGTAGATCTCAGCACCGGATGGGGGTTCTCCGCTAGGGAATTTGGGGGGTCTCCGAAAAGTTCTTCCCTATTAGAAAAGACATACGTGTGCTAGTCTAGTACACGCATTTCCAACTCCTGTCTGGATTCAGAAACCGCTAGCGATGCAAGTTGTTGAAATAGATAAGAAGAATAGGATTACGACGCTTAAGTAAAACAATTAAACTTGAGTATCTAATAATCCGCGTTCATGACGGTCTCCTAGTGCAATGCAGGCGAATTGGGGACAAGCATGGGGGAAGACTGGTTTGGTAGATAGCAAGACAAAATAAGGATAAGTGGAAACGCGAAGGTAACGAAATAACAAGGGAGTACAGAGTTAGACGTTAGTGGCCCTAGGGTAAGTAACTGCCCATCCCTTGTAGCTGCCGTTCGAATCATAGGGCGTTAGACAACTAAAGATATTGCGTAAGTGGAAGAAGCGGAAAAGTTCAAGAAGAGGTGAATACATGTCCGTCAGTCTACACCACCGGCACACCTACGAAAGAGCATAGCATGCGGAAAATCGAAAGACCGTGGTACAAATCCATGCCAAAAAAAGAGCTCTACTGGTACCCAAAGCAAATCAGGAGCTCGTCTCCCCCTGCCCATTCTCGAATCTCGCTAGAAACCCTACTGTGTACGGAGCCTGGTCGTCCGCCAAGGGGGCATCGCGAAACGGGAAACGGGAAACGGGGGGAAAGGAAACTGGCGAGGGCGCGTCGGGGTGCCACGCGTGCAACGAGGGCGATCTCGTTTTTTCGTCTTTCCAAGGTTTCGCGGTTCATGGGTGCCGCATTGATATCACCATCGATAATGTCTCTGCATATTTGAGATCTGGGCAGATGATTTCGCATGCTATGCATGATGCAACGCCTCTCGCTCTCGTTAAGCCAAACTTCTTATTATGTACTGTACATTATTCCCATTCGCCCTCGCGTGGAAGAAATAATGGGGCCAAAAATCACAAAATACGCAAGCGCACATGTCCTCTCCTGTTATGCAACAGTAGTCGCAATCTCCGCAGTGCGCAGCACACACGACGTGCCGCGCGAGTGCAGCGTGGGCAGGCAGAATAATAGATTGAATGATGTGACGCGAGGACGCACAAGATGCAGATAGGCGCGCTGAGGACCGTCCACAGCATAACCGTACGGGTCGACCTACTGTATACAGGGCCAGTCATCTTGCGCGAATGGACGGATTCAGCCTGATGAGTGATGATGGCGTTTGCCCGAGTCAAGTCAAGTTGAGGTGGTCGAGCTCAAGCTCAAGCCTCACGGCCGTTGTTGGGGCCGGAATGGCGCGTGGGCCGAGGAGCGGGAGGGAGCACCAGGACGTATTCGGAGCTGGGGTCTGGATTAGAGAAATGGGTGCATTTCAAATTTGGAAGGGTGCCATGTGGCTCATTACATGTCCATTGAGATAATAATAAAATAATAATAATGTGGTCGTTGATGTATTGACTGCAGAGGCCATGGAGTGCTGCAGTAGTGATTCTGAATCTCGAGAAGTACACAGTACGGAGTATCTCGGGTAAGGACAATGAATGCGCAGGAACTCTACGCGAGGATGGCGTTTCAAACTCCTATGTTTGGAGGAGAGGAACCAATCGTCATCATGCGATATCTGCCACCTTCTCGTGCCGCACAGCTGCGATTTGCAAAGCTCAGCTTCTTGTAGGGTTCGATCCTGAATCATGCATTTCTAAGCTTGTTCTCCTTCGGGCAGGTGAATGTGCCTCCCAACGTTACACCGCGGCGGAAGAAGTCACGGGACTCGGGTGGACCGCGACGTTCCAAGGTGAGGAAACGTGCTCAGACGTCTCCTCGCGGCGTGAACGGCTGTGCCGCGTCAGCGAGAGACCGCTCCAGGCTATGTAGGTTGATAGACTACTGTGCAAATTGATTAATAACAGAGCGGGTGTTAAGAAGTTGAGAAGGCGTGGATGCAACGTTAGGGAGATGCCTCAGGACGCCTAGTTGGCCAAGGTCGAATGACGGGTGTAATGGCGATGCTTGTGATTGGCTCCGCGCAGTGCCGACGCGGGCTAGTCTGTAGTCACGGAAAGGAAACCTTTTTTTTTCTTCCTTTGCGCTGTTGCCAAAAAGCCAAAGCGAGGTGTTGCGGTGGAGCCTATGGACACGCGAAGTAACACGCGCCGTGGATCCAGCGAATTAGGAATTGTGGTTGGGATAGCGCGCCGGTTGGTGACGGTGCCGTTCATCATGACGTTCTACCTAGGTAACTTTCTGGCGTGCTCTCGGCCGCCTGCACCAGTGCACCAGTGCACTCAAGCGGTGCGGGTCAAAGGACACAGTGGACTTGTTTTTGCCTTGACGGACAATTCTCCAAAGACGCGACAATTGAAGATGAAGAAGAAGCATCAACAGAGGGGTAGCAACAGCCCATGCCAGGTCAGGCCTCAGCATTGCATCCAGCATCTCCAGCATCCCTCCAGCCCTTTCCCAGCGACCGTTCCGAGTTCGAACCCTTCAACCCTCCCGCCACCAGGAGCCCCTTGTCGCCCGCGGCCGGCCAGGAATCAGCGGGAGGCCGGGGAGTCCTTGTCCCACGCGTCTGTTATAGCCTGGGATGGCACGGTCCCCGTCTTCGCGATAAAAGCCGGCAGTGGGCAGTGGGCGCTGCGCAGAGGGTTACCGGTATGAGGTGTGAGGTGTGAGAGGAAGGATCACGGATGGCTTGCGTCGGGCCAATCAGCGGTGCATCACCTACTGCAAATCTGACACTAGATGCGGAGACGTTTGCTGAAAAAGCAACTCGGTTAGAGAAAGTGCGGCATTTCCAAACGGAACGTCGTTGAACCGTCATGTGTGCGTTTGATCGCGATGAGTCCATTAGCAAGGACGGTGGCGTGGTTGGAGGGTTGGAGCCGTCACTGATTTAGATCGTCTACAGCTTCCATGGATCCCATCATTGCGGCGCCAACGGTCGTGATGCCAGATGGCATATGCCGCGCGAGGGTGCTGTGCATGCCCTGGATGATGCGACGTTGGGAACCCTCAACCCCCCTCGTACCGTCGTGCCTCGCGAAGGCTGCACGGCGGGGAAGCCTGAGGGGCCTGAGGGATGGCATGCCCAGGTGCTGAGGCGCTGCGCTGGCTCCCAGGTCGCCGCTCTGCGACCCCCAAGGGAATGCGGGAAGCAAGGTCGAGGGGCCCTGAGCCGATCCAACTCCTGGTCAACAGCTGGTGGATGCCACAAAACTGCTTGTTCCAACGTCCTGTGTACATGAACGAGTCCCATCCCCATAACCAGGCTTGAGGCTGCTGCCCCAACAGCAGTACTGTGTACACAAGGAAAAGCCCAGCTCAACAGCGCTCAACTGAATTCAAAAGAGAGGAGCCCATTGTGCCGAATCTCCGGGTTGCGTGGATGGCGCAGAACGGTCGTAGAAGGCCGATCGCGAGCGGCGAGTGCTCAGTTCAGTTCAGCCGGGGTGGTTGGCATGTTTCACCACTGCAAACCGGCAGGAGTCGCCAACCTGTCTGCATTGATTGTTGGTGCGTCAGATTGAGAACCGTAGATTGTTCCATCATCATGGGAGGAATTGGACAAAAAGAAATCAGCCCAATCAGCATCCGTACAATGCTGATAAATGAGGAGGGGGACGTGGGCACAGAGGAATTTGTTGAACTACCAGCGACGCAGCATCTCAAAGGGGACGCAAAGCGGCTATCTTTTGGCTAGATCTAGATACTCGCATCATGGCACTGAGGTGCAAGGTTGAGAGATTCGACATTCGGTGGTTCGAGTTCCGTTGCCGTTGATTTGAAAGCAGCAGCATGGCTCCTTCCATTTTGGGATGGCCGGCACCAAACCATTCCATGGAAGGTTCCAAGGTTGCTGGATAGCGGAATTCGCACCTAGGGAGTGAAGGAATCGCAAAAGACCATCGCTGTGCAGAAAGCGTGTGAGGAGTGAGAATGCTGCTGATATCACGACTGAAGGTTCAAATAGAGTTGAACGTGGCACCGTCTCCTGGTCGTCTCCCTTGTCGCGAGCCACGATGGCTACCGGGTTTCTCCACACAGCACGTTGAGCGCCTCGCCAGGGACGTTACTTAATCATGTCCCATGCCACGATCGCTGTCCGGGAGCCCTGGTGCCGTCAGGCCCACGATGCGACGGGACGACATCTGGCATGAGGGTTTCTGGAGACCCCAAAAGACAGATTGTGGACGTTTGTTTGAAGGACCGATCTATTATCCACGGGGGATCGCGGGGCATTGGCTTCCAAGATTGGAGGCTGCGATTGGAGACGGAACCAGCCGCACGAGGGGTTTCAACGGCTATTCTGGGAGGCATCTGATGCGCTTGGAGTTGGGCTTCTATTCTTGTCGGCCTCCCTCCAGCTCCAGAGCGGTCACTGTCGGCTGCTGTCCAGATGTTCTGCTGACATGATGGCCGCGTTTCGGCGAGGCTGTTTCTTCGAACGAAGCTGCGACGCGCCCACGCGTCAAAGAGCTGGAGAGCATGAAGATGCAATCTAACTATTTTTATATTATCACCTTGGTCGGTTTCCTGCAAACGCGGACATGTGCCGGACCTCCAACGAGCCCAAAGCATGTCTGTCCAGGATTGTCAGCCTGCCTGTCAGGGTTGGCACAGCGGACGCGCCGCCTCCCGCTTGTCGCAGTGATCAGCGGCGCTGGCAGGCTGCGAACCTGGCCTGGTCTGGGAGGCTGGAGATGGTGACAAGCCGGGCACTTCTCGAGAGAGAGAGAGACAGACCTCGGGACGACGATGGCACCTTGGACGGAGGCGTTTTCTGGTGGGCGGTGTGGCCGCATGGGCAGCCGTTTGGGAGTCGCACAATTGCAGCACTTTCGGCCGGGTACGGCCAATAATGGAGTATGGACTCTGGAGGGGGCAGTTGGGCGTGGCGGGTGCCCAGGTGGTGCGACAGGCGACAGCGCAACGGTCGACTAGCGGCTGTGGAAGTCCTGGTCTGGGACGAGGACAGACGAGGACTCGAGGCAAGCGAGGGTCGCATGGCGCGACCGCTGTCGCGACCGCAAAGAGGGTCGTCTCTGAGTGAGAGAGGCGGCGCCGGAGCACTGAGCATGGCAAATCACCGCGATGATAACTGCGGCTATATGACACCGATATCCATAAGACAGGCTAGAGTAGACTGGACAATGGAAAAAAAGAGATTGATATCGTGCCTGTCATTTAGCCGAATCGGAGCTTCATGCTAAAAGAGCATTCTACTGTGTAGGGCGCCGTTGATGTCGTCGCCCATAATAAAGAGGATGATAGTCTACTAACCGTGACAGACATCTGGAGACAGGACGCAGGAGATGGGACGCGCCTGACTAACACAGTATCCCTTCACCCCGTCGTTTTCGCTAGCCTCCTTACGGACTAGCGTTGTTTTGTTAGGGCCGCCCAGAAAGTGCCTTCCCTTTCCGCCTTCCCCGCCAGCAACACAACACAACAGACTCTCTCTCTCTCCTCTTCCCAACACGACCACTTTTTCCTCCTCTTTTGCCATCCCCAGCCTCCCAATTACAGTCGCGTCGACTCTCTCCATCCGACGTTCAACAGCTCCTCACTTGTGTTCATTTCTCCGGCATCAGCGTCAGCATCAGCATCCGCATCCGCGTCCTCGGCGGACGAAGCCAGGTGCTCGCCGCTTTTCCGCACCGACAGCCGCGGGCTGGGCTACCAGGTCAGGGCATTGCGCCGGGCTCCGCTCAACGCTACCAGGACCCTCCCTTGCCACCTGGACGCAACGACCTTGGAACCTTGGAACCTTGGAACCACGGGCCCCCAGCAGGTCCCCGGGAGGCGTTGTGAGTGAGAAATCCCAGCAGCCTTTTTGAAAGCAACCGCGACCAGGGGGTCATCAGGGCTGCACGCCTGTTTGACGTTTATTTCACCACGCAGGGCCCCAGGTCCACCAGGTCCACCACCGTCTCCACCGAGTCCACCCGCCCAACCCTTCAACCCAGCCCACCCCAGCCAGCAACTGCAAACTGCAACCGTCTCCCTCTGTTGCTCTGTTGCTCTGCAAGCTCTGGCTGCTCCTGCAAAGCTCTTGCAAAGCTCTCTGCACACGTCTGACATCGGCCCTTCTTCTGCCCAGCCATCCGTTTTTTTATTCTTCTTTCCAGCTTGCAGCCTTCTCCTCCCAGCTTGTTCCCGGCTCCGCAGAGTCTGCACCACGCGTGAAATTGCAACAGGCCGCGCTACTGCATCGATCCTGCACCCCCGTCCCCCGTCGCCTCTGTCGCCCGTGCCCCGACCTGCCAGCCTGCCACCCCCCCGGTTAATCCCCCCAGTTAACCCCCGACCGCGCTCTCACTCAACTGCAAAATCAACATGTCGCCGTCGCGTGCTGGCGATAGGGCCAGAAAGTATAAGGAAGAGCCGGCTCCTGGAGCGCCGCAGAAGCTGGTGAGTTCTGCCTCCCTGTTCGTCCGCAACACCCCTCCACGTCCCTCTTCAAACGCGTTCCTTTTGCCTCTCAATTCGCTCCGACTCCCTCGTTACCCCCCGCGTGGTCGTCGTCGTTTCTTCGTCGTCTGCCCGACCGTTGGAGCTCCGAGAAGCCGCCTTCTGTTGCGTCGCATCCACCGCTGCTCGCAACCCGCGACCCCCTCGTTGTCTCCTTCGCATGCTTGCTGCAGCCTCTGCAAGCCGCATCCACGCTCTCTTGTCCCCCCAGCCCTCCACCCACGCCTACATGGTATGCCCTTTCTCGCCAAGCTTGACTTCCTTTCCTCCCCCTGTACCTCTCCCGTCGCACCGCTGCCACTGCTGCGACTCCTGCCAACGCTGCGACCGCTACTCCTACACCTTTGTACCTCCTCACCACTCCCCCTCTGGCCCGGCATGTGCCCGCTGCCGCGCATGCCCAGCTGTGGTGGTGCGCAAGTCGCCGCCACCGCCGTTCCGGGATCTCTCGTCCTCCGCTCGACCACCCTCCCCTCCTCCCCCCACCCCTGCCCTTCCCTGCACCCTTCTGCTGCTTGTCTCTTCACTCTACGGCGCGCCTCTCTGTCTTCACCTTGCTTTACTTGATTTCTTTTCATTTCCCTGCCCCAATTCTTCTTCAAAGCCCCGTCGCGACCGCCCACTGACTGGAGACACCACAGCATCAACATCATCCTCACCCCGCACAGGGTTTGCCACCCCCGACCCAACTTCCCCAGCATCAACAACACCAGCAGCACCCGCGTCCTGTGGCGGTCCACCACCAACAGCCACATCCCGACTCGCCTCACCAGAGCCAACCCGCTCAATCTCCTGCCCAGGCTCATTATCCTTCGCCGCATCCTTCCAATCCCCAGGTCCCGCCCCAGCACCAGTCTCCCTACGTGCACCAGCTCCAAGGACCCCCGGGCCCTCCGCAGCAAGAAGTCCCCTACTACAGCACTCACCAGAGCCCGTATAGCGCAAACACCTCTAGCAACAACTACTCGGCTTCAGGTAGATGCCCTTCCCGTTCGCGCCTACACGCGACGTCATTCACAACAACGCGAGCTAACACGTGCGCAGACGCGCCTGAACTCATGGCCACCGCTATGAACAGACCGGGCTATCCGCCGTACCACCAGCCACAGAACAACCCCCCCTCTGTACAGTCTCCCCAGCACGATGCTCATGGCAGACCCATCTACGCTCAGCATAGCCAGATGGGAGGCCAGCCCATGTATTATAACACCCCCTACGGTCCCCAGTCTTCTGTTCAACAAGCATCTCCCTATCCTCCTCATGCCTCGAACCAGCAGCAGCAACCGCACATGGGCAATTCGCTCCTGATGTCTCACCCGCAGCCTGGCCAGCAACCGATGCAGCATGTCCACCAGCAACCGCCTCACACGCCTGGAATGCCTGGGAGCCCCAAGGCGCGTACCGCCTCGACCCCTCTGCAACAACCTCTTCAGAGACCACCCACTGGAATGGCAGGACCACCGCAGGCGCCGCCTCAGGGCCCACCTGTTGGAACACCTAACATGCATCCCGGCGGCCCTGGAGCCACGTTCAACTCCAATGCTGCTCCCGGCCCTATCCCCGCCACAACTCCGCTGGTCGTTCGGCAGGACCAGAACGGCGTCCAATGGATCGCGTTCGAGTACTCACGCGACCGCGTCAAGATGGAGTACACGATCCGCTGCGATGTAGAGTCCATCAACGTCGCCGATCTCCCTCAGGATTTCAAGACCGAGAACTGCGTCTACCCACGTGCATGCTGCCCCAAGGACCAATACAAGGGAAACCGTCTCCACTACGAAAACGAGTGCAACATGGTCGGATGGGCCCTGGCCGAGCTCAATCCATGCCTGCGCGGCAAGCGTGGCCTAATCCAGCGTGCTGTCGATAGCTGGAGGAACTCCAACGCAGACGTGCGGCTACGGAGCCGACGCGTGAGGAGGCAGGCGAAGATCACGAACCGCAAGGCTGCGGCCGAGGCGATTGGAAACCACATGGCCGGGCCAGGTGGACCCGGTGCACCTGGGGTTCCCAATTCTGCCGGGTTGGCTGCTCCACCCCAACCTCCCACCATGGGCATGGGTGGGCCCCAGATGCATCACCACCATGATCACCCCGGAGGACCTCCACGAGGGAATGAGGATGTCAGCGGTATGTTTCACCAGATGTGATTGATTGATTGATTGATGATGCGGTTCGCGTGTTTTGTTGGACTCGGGGCTATGATACCTTTCTGTCGTTTCCGTACTGCATGTACATTACTTACGCTCCTTGATGTAATCCCCTTTTGAGATACCACTACCCCATGCACAAGCACTACCTACATACACTTCGCATCACTTCCAAGTCACTCACTGCACACATGTCTGTCTACCCTTTTGGCAAGTTTGGCGGGAGTTTTCCAGGTATGCTGTCTAATGAATGTGCAAGCTAACGTTCTACTCTTCACAGCGAACAACTACCCAGAAGGGCAGATGCACCACCATCAAGCCCCCAACGGAGACGCTTCCTCTAACAATGGCGTGCGCCCCGCGCAGAACCTCTACCCTTCCTTCCCAGGCAGCGAGTCGGTAGCGCAGTCGAGCGGCATGCCGCCCATGCATGACGCCATGAGGCAGCATCCGCGCCCGCCCTACTCGGCCCATGCCACCAAGAGGCAGGAGGAAGAGGAGGAGGAACGCAAAGTCGCCATGTTCGGCGACCTCCCCGAGTCTAAGAGGCGCAAGTTCATCCTGGTGGACGATACCCAGCGAGGCACGAGGGTCCGGGTGCGGGTCACCCTGGACACCGTCAAGCTGGAGGAGATGCCGGATTCCTACCGCAAGTCCAACTCGGTGTTCCCCCGCAGCTACTTCCCCATGCAGATGTCGTCGCCACCAGCCAGCCCGAGGGGCAGCAGGGTGTTCAGCGACGAGCCGGCCCCAGAAGACGACCCCCAATCCCCGGTGGTCGGTTCTCAAGTTGTGCCGGTTCCCACTGTGGATGGCGAGGCGAACGTCCCCGTACCGCGGATCTCCAAGGCCAAGCGGGCCAAGGAGATCACCTTGAACGATTTCGGCTACCGGATGAGCTGGAGCCAGAGCCGTGTATTCGCGGGGAGAACGCTCTTCCTGCAGAAAGCTCGTAAGTCTCGACGCTGGGCACTCGTGGATTCGAATACTGACACGTCATAGTGGATGCATACCGCAACAAGATGCGAACCACCATGGTCGGAGCCGGCCAGGAGGTAGCACCGCACTTTGAGACGCGGCTCGGCAAGCGCAGGTGGAATGAGAGAATCGAAGAACGACTCCGTAAGAAGGAGGCCTCGGATTAGAGTTGGTTCGTGGGGGGTGGCCGTTTATATGATATGTCCTGGCCGCGTCATGGAGCCCATGCCCGCTTATCCGATCTCGCAGGGTTGTCCCCATGAGCGACCAGGGTCAATTTCCCTTTTCGACACGGACTTGAACCGCGCTGGCACATGCAACTTGTTTCGTCCAGGATGGATCTTCACCCGTGATCGTGGACCTCGGAACCTTCAACGGCATGTTATCGTCCAGACCACCTTGACGGCTTCTCTTTCCGGTGGTCGTGTGTTGCTTCACTTCTCCTTCTCTCTGCGTGTGTATACCCTGTGTGAGTACAAGCGATTCGGCAGCCGGTATTTACTGCGACTCATTTTGCTCTTCGGATTCTTGGTTTTTGGTTTTGAGGGGGGTTTTGGCAAAGGTAAAGAAAAAGGTATATCTCGGAGAAAACAGAGCTGTCACTAGCTTGGTAGGTGGGATCCATAGGTATGGGTTATTCGTGTTTTCTTTCTTTCTTTTAACCGGCAAGAGCGATGGGTGGATAACTGGTCTGGTGCCAGCGACCGCTTCCGAATTCCAATGTCTTCATCGATAATGTGTGAGAGAGTATATGGGTATCATTGGGAGACCATTTTCGACAGACAACGGAGCGAAAAACTGTCAGTTAGCGGCCCCAAAAATCTGAATATGGTTTCTGCTACCAGTTCATCTATGTGAGGGAAGTGGAGCGATCCAGTGGGATTTCTGGATGAGGGACAAAAGACTTGAAACAATGTGTCTATGTGTGCGTGCACGCATGCATGCAGTGTGCCCAGGTGCGCGTCCGGCGTGTGAGCATCACGAGAGAAGATGGATCGACACCGGCGGGGTTCGTCAGTAGTTCGGAAATGAGCAGCCGGAGATGAGGAATTTTAATTCCTCCATTATTATTGATAGACGGCCGATGGAGGTCACGAGTTACCCTATACTCCTATCAGTTGACTTTTTCCCTTTCGTTCCCAACTTCCCAACGTGGTAATGATAAAACCATAGTAAGGTCGATCCCCATTTTATCAATAGTAAAGCTTGGAAAGATATCGGCGAGATAGGGTTCTATACATAGCCCATGGGATAGTCGGGCATGGAGGGGCCCCCGTACCTTTTTATTATTATTCCTTGCCTGTTCCTGTTTCTCGTTGCGCTCAGGGTTCTCCCCAGGTCTACGGGATCGGGGATTCGGGCCTTTGCGTTGGATGGGAACGTGGAAGGGGAGGGGTAGGTGGGATTGGGAGTGGGATTGGGATTGGGGATCCTGGGATTTGGGGTGGCGGGGGGGTGCGTGGTTCTGTATTACTGCGTAGGTATAGTAGATGCCTAGGTTACCTAGGCTAGGGTAATCTTTGTGCCTTGGGAGGGGGCAGGGGTTGCAATCTTTACGTGAAATGTGTAGTCGACGTCTAGGATGGGGGGACGGAAATACATACATACATAGTACTGGGACGCGTTTTTTATATCTATCCTATGTGCATAGTAAGTTTCAAGGAAGAAAGTTGCGGGGATTTGTGTTCCGTTTCTCCAAGCTCGGGATTTGGCAACCCTAAGGGTATACTTGCTTTCTTTCTTGGTACAGCGCTCGTCACTTGTTTTTGGTAACGATTCTCCGGACCTTCAGGCGTTGGCAAAGGGACTCTGTCCAAAACTCGTAGACGCCCATGCTGACACTTTCGCCTTAACTGCGTCCCAGACGAGCCGCAAGCCGCGTGCCCGGCGAAGTTGAGGGCGTAACCTAGGGTAACCTACTTCTTCGTCTCGCCCTCCGCATTTTCTTCCCTCCTCTCCACCTCCCGAGACGCCTTTGAATACACGGGGCGTCTTTCGGCGGCAACTACTATGGCGCAAGCAAAACCACTATTATACACCAGTCAGCAAAAGGATTGGCTGTTGTGCTAGATATTGAGATGGAGACCTCGGGAGCGTTAAGCGGATCAAGGCGAGCAGCATCAATGCTCGCTACGTCTTTATCAAGCCACCTTCCCCGGTTTCAGACGCTCGAGACCCGGCTCAGGAATCGCGGCACAGAGAAAGAGGAAGACATCCAGAAGACGGGGAGGCTAGGGCAGGCCAAAGTTGAGCTCGAGCACGCCGACACGCCAGGCGTTCATGATAAGATTATCGTCAACGACGATTTTGAGAGGGCGTATGCAGAGCCGGAGGAGTTTGTGTACAAGCAACTATCGAAGGACAGCGAAGCAGTTGGTTGGGTGGGCGTTACTACGTTATAACTTCTGACTAGACCTAGGCCTACCATATGGTCAGAGCTTGATCCTCATCCTGGGAGCTCTAGCAGATCCGATTGCTGCATCTCTTCGCTGCACATATTATCACGAAAGACGTGTCACGTCATTATGGTATCGCAATCCACCAGTTCCCTCAGTCACATATCCTGCTAATAATGGACGGTTCGAAGGCTAGTACCGATAATCAGCCTACATGCTATGAGGGCTACAGACCATACTATAGCCCGCCTTGGGCATTAGATCCTGAAAATACGAATGAAGTACGTGCGCGAGGAAGCAATGACATGGCGGCAGATCCCACTGGTTTCATTGTTAGGACACCTTGTAAAACGGATGCAGGCTATCATTCAAGGTTGCCCTCACTGGGAGGACCGCGTCACGGACCCTATTTGGCATGGAGCAGATGTGACATTCTACATCTAGGATGAAGACGGTGCAGCCCATTACTTCTTCCCACGAGGGATACCCATTGGGATCTCCTACGATAATCTGCTTACCTACTTTCTCGACCTTCTGAAAGGAGGATGGAAGCTGTTGCCCGGAATGCGGGTCGACACGGACCCCGACACTTTTCAACAGCTGCAGGGCCGTCTCGGGCGAACTACCAATGCCGAGCTCGAGGTCATGAAAACATTTACAAAGGATAACCAATTTGCAGTGCTGCTGTTTTTCCTAGGAACGCTGAACAACCCTCGCACCGAGCAAAGAAAGGGCAGAAGCTTGGAGACCTGGAACGCTCGGGGACGACTGGACCACCGTTCTTAGCTTTGGGGTGCAGCGGAATTTACTAAGGAGTAGTTGGGAATTTGGGCTGTAAAGCAATGGAGTGGCTTGATGTTCTCTTTCCTAATACTAGTTTACGTAGGGCACGCTATATTAAAGCGATCTAAAGTTTTGTATCTAGAATATTTTGTATTTGTTGTATGTAAAGTGATGCGTGTCTAGTTTGGGTAGTACCCCTCTCTATCACCTAGTTGGCCTAGTTCCACGACCTTGTTATCATTATACTAGGTTGATGGATTCACCATCTGGAGCTGTTAGACGACGTCCCCCGAGGGGTAAGACGGCGGGATTCGCCACCAGCCGGGCTCGACGCGTAGATACTTCCCGCGAGTGCTAGGATTTATTGTCTACCAAAGTCCAAAATACGCACAAAACATTGTTTGAAACTAGGCTGGAGATGGATCGTCCAAGAGAACCAAGATCGGTGGGAAAAAGCTGCGGACGGGGAGGCTCTCAAAGTGGACCAGCAGTGAGCGCCACGCTTTCTCCCCTTCACCACTGGCTTCGAAGCCAGCCGACTCCTACCCATCCACGACAATGAGCAGGTAGAGGTTAATGGAAGACAAGTTAGAGGTAAAGAACGACTTATCTCGAGGGGTAGAAAAGCCAAAGTAAGAACTCTTAGCGTCTAGTTTTGAGAGAGGAATGGCAATGCACCCGTACTCCTCCAGACCAAATGCACGCTTGTAACTATGCAATCCAGTGCCCTCTGCGTTTTAGCTACTAACACTCCGACTCTACGAGTTCTCAATGCCTCCCTCATTGAGCTGAGGCATTTGCCTATTAGTGAACGAGATTTGTAGGGCGAGCAAATTTGCGAAGTAGATAGTGAATTAGCAAGAGCTAACGTTCGAATTGTTAGAAGCATTGTTAGAAGCATGTAGATACGCTTTCTGTAGCTGTATCCTCCTCCTAATTGGCTTACGCAACAGGTAAAGGTGGGCGAATATTCGCCTATCCCTGCAACGAAAACCCTTCCAAGGTCTAGAACCGGTAGCACAGTAGCCCCACCGAAAAGTTTCCCCGCCGTCATTCTCCGTGTCAATTGCCTTCACGATTGTTGGTGGAGGTTGCCCTGATCTACCCAATTGAGGTCAACGGATACTTAACGATTCAATTCCTTCACTCTTCCATCAACCGAGTCAATCGGGTCACCAGCATCGGTGGTTTAGTGGTAAAATTAGCCGTTGCCATCAGAATTCCTGCCGGGAATTTCAAGGTCGGCTAGCCCCGGGTTCGATTCCCGGCCGATGCAATTAATCTTTCTTTTGTTTCTTTTTGCGTTGTTGGGAGTGGTGGTGGTGTCGTGGACGTTCAGAAAAGGGCCTCAACATCGTCCATCACAACACCACCACCGCCAAGACCTGGGGAGCTTTTTTTGGACAAGAAGTCGAGAATTGGACGCGAGGGACATTTGCGATTAACCCAACCAGGCAGAGATATCGTAACCATGCGTGGATAAAGAGTGGCGGTGTGCCTGTTGGAAGATACGACAGACGGGGAAACTAGGAACGCTTCCTGGAAGGACGGCCACCACTCGAGGATTTGTTGGCAGCTCTGGCTTGACTGGCCGCGGTCGGCGCATCGTAGCTACGTGTTGCTCGTTTCCTGGGTGCTGCCTGGGTAGTACTGTCTGCTTCATCGTCCTTCTTGCGCTTGCGCTGCTCATTCCTTGCACCGTTTTTCGCCTGGTTGACGACCATAGAGTCGGCCACCTCGGTTTTCTCCTCCTTAGCCGCCTTCTCAATGTGATATTCCATGTTCGCTTCGGTCACTGGGGGCGTGGGAGAGTTCGTGCTCTGCTCCATGGGATGAGGCTTCCGTGGCGAGGTCGCACGATGGGACTCCACCTCCGAACCGTCCGCCTGCGTAGGTTGCCGATTCTTAGAAAGCCAATCCATTATGCCTGCAGGCGCTTCTTCCTCATCTTCCTCACCCTCCTCTTGTAGTCTGTCGAGGAGGTCATCCGCGAGTTCGCCAGCAATGTCATCACCAGCGTCTTGATTATTCATCATCCGCATCGCGAATTGGAGAAGTTGCTGAGGATCCATGCCAGTCAAGGGACCACCCGCGGCAGCCAAGTTGCGCTGAAGCGCCGCCATCAGTGCATCAGTCGCCATCCCATCGTCGGCGTCACCGGGGTCCTCGGTATCTGGCGCTTGCGGCAAAAGATCGTCCATCACCTGCTCCGCATTGTGGTTCTTGGAATCATCTGCCTTGAGCGATGTGGCCGGTGATGACCCCCTTGGCTTCCAGTCAGGCGTTTCCGCAAGTCGCTCCCTCCAGTCTTTCATAATAGCATAAGATTTCGTGTCTCCCTCTAGAAGCTTCACTTGCGTACCGCGGTCCCTATGTCGGCGCCATACTACTGGTGGGTGGACCAGCTTCGACGATTGTATGGACGACACAGCGAGCCCATCTCCCAGCTTCAGCTTCTTCCTCCGGCGGGAACCAAGATCTGCACCTCTCTTTCGTTTCTGCCCTGCCTTCATATCCTGACTATGGGGGTTGTGCGTGTAGAAATTTGCATCGTCGTAGCCGTCGGATCCGTAGTCCAAATCGAGGAAGTAATCGAAATGTGTATTGTCCGCGTCTTCGTCCTCCTCGAGTAGGAAGGTAGGAGGAGGTGAGTGAACGGCGTGTTCCGCGAGGTCATCAGCAGGTAAGTACTCGTCCTCAATGTACATCCATGCATCCTCGTAATCGTAGAAGTCTTCGTCCCCAAAGTCGCTCATGTTTGCGCTATCGTGCCAAAGTGACACTGCAGGGCCTGGTGAGGCTAGCAATCGCAGTTGGCGAATTGAATTGTTAGACAAGTTGCTCCAGAGGACTGCGACGGGGTGTGTGAGGCACCACGCAATGCTGTAAATCAAGTGTTGTTTACACGTTCGTCGCGCTCAACCTCAACCTGAAGATCGTGGGGCAGCAAACGCGCGCCGCAGCACGGGCCACCCATTCCTCCAAGTTCCCCAGTTTGTGCCAGTCTGTACGTGTGCCAAGACGAACAAGGGGAAGGGGAAACGAAGCGGCTGGAAACGGCCTTGGCGCTAGCCGAGGCACCGCAAGCCCGCAGCTCCCTCACCTTTCAGCAAAATCTGGGGAAGCTTCAGTGTGATACCCTTTCCTCACAGTGGTTGTGCCAATATGCGTGCTGTCAGAAGATCCCGTAACCTTTCCCGCCAGCTTTTGGCAGCGAATGCTGCCTCACGCGTCCGTCAGAGCTCTACAGTAGCAGCTTCCAGCACCACCAAGCCGCTCACTTCAATCCTCATTGCCAACCGTGGAGAAATTGCCTTGTGAGACTTGAAAATCCCCGGTTTATGAATTCAACACTTACAAAGGAACCAGGCGGGTAGGCCGTACGGCTTCAGAGTACGGAATTCGTACGACAACCCTATACACTGACCCGGATGCCCGCTCGCAGCATGCACTGAGTTCCCCGTATGCCATAAATCTGGGAGAACCTTCGGCATATCTTGACGGAGACCGAATAATACAAATCGCAAAGGAGCAAGGATGTCAGGGCATTCATCCGGGTTATGGTTTTGTGGGTCATCATTGAAGTAGGGGGTTCGTTTGTATGTTTACTGACAGTCTCCTAGTTGAGCGAGAATCCTACCTTTGCGCGGAAGTGCACAGAGGCCGGCCTGACATTCATTGGCCCACCTTCCTCGGCCATTGAGGCTATGGGAAGCAAAAGGTATGGATATTCTGGGGGTTGTTTCAGGCAACCATGTTGACCATGCCTCAGTGAGTCGAAAAACATCATGAACGCGGCCGGTGTACCCTGCATTCCTGGTTACCATGGCTCGAACCAAGATCCCGAACATCTCAAGAATGAAGCGGCCAAGATTGGCTACCCCGTTCTCCTCAAAGCAGTTAAGGGTGGCGGAGGCAAGGGTATGAGGATCGTCAACACTCCGGAAGAGTTCTACGATCAGCTGGCGTCTGCCAAATCCGAAGCCCGCAACTCCTTCGGAGACGAAGTCATGCTTGTGGAGAAATACATTACGACTCCCCGACACATTGAAGTCCAGGTCTTCGCCGACAAGCATGGCAATTGCGTCGCTCTTGGTGAGCGCGATTGCAGCATCCAGCGCCGTCACCAGAAGATCCTAGAAGAGTCGCCGGCGCCGCATCTGAAGGAGGAGATCCGGCAGGATATTTGGGAGAAAGCCCGAGCTGCCGCTCTCGCTGTGGGTTATGAAGGTGCCGGAACTGTCGAGTTTATCTTCGACAACGACACTGGCGAGTTTTTCTTCATGGAAATGAACACCCGGTTGCAAGTCGAGCACCCCGTGACAGAAATGGTCACTGGCGAAGATCTAGTAAGATGGCAGCTGATTGTCGCTGAAGGAGGCCGCCTGCCCCTCACTCAACAGCAGATTGAGGAGAGAATCAAGCAGCGTGGAGCAGCCATCGAAGCCAGAATATATGCCGAGAACCCTGACATGAACTTCATCCCCGATTCCGGACGTCTGATCCACCTTCGTACACCTCGTGCTACCGACACAGTCCGAATAGACGCGGGCTTCGTTGCTGGCGACGAGGTCTCTTCTCATTACGACCCTATGATTGCGAAGCTCATCGTCCAAGGGCCAACGAGAGAAGCTGCGATTCAGAAGCTTCGTGCTGCCTTGGAGGAGTATGAGGTCGCCGGCCCTATTACGAATATCGAATTCCTGAAGCGGTGTTGCACCAGTCCGGACTTTGTGGCAGGTAACGTGGAAACGGGCTACATTCAAAAGCACCCAGAACTTTTCACACGGGAACCCGTGGCCCCGGAAGTCTATGCCCAAGCAGCGCTCGGTCTTGCTCTCCAAGAAATCCAGTCAGCTCCCAGCGATCCCTTCTCCGCCCCACCGGTGACGGCCGCCGGTTTTGGTGTAGGCTACCAGCAGCGTGAATTCAACCTCGTCGAAATTCCTGCCGATGGCAAAGGTGACAGCACATCCACCTCCGTCAAGGTGCTCCAGACCGCTCCCTCCAAGTTCGACATCACCGTGGGCGACAAGGAGTACCGCGATGTTACCAGCACGCTCGACAGTTCCAACAACCTCTCATCCTTTTATCCCCACACCCGCCTATCTACTACCTTCATCCGCGACGAAGATCGCCTTACGCTTTTCCAGCAGGGTAAACAGTACAGGCTCCAGATGGCTATGCCGAAGTGGGCGGAGAAGGCGTTGGGCATTAAGGACGTGACGAACAGCGTGCTTGCGCCCATGCCGTGCAAGGTGTTGAGGGTGGAGGTGGCAGAAGGTGATACCGTGAAGAAGGATCAGCCGCTTGTTGTGATTGAGAGCATGAAAATGGAGACCGTGATCCGGAGTCCGCACGACGGGGTGATTGCTAAGGTCGTGCACGGAAAAGGGGTAAGCCGTCACATCCTCCCCAAAGCCACATGGAAGTATCGGTTTACTGACATTTGACAGGATCTTTGCAAGGCGGGTACTGCGCTCGTGGAGTTCGTTGAGGAAGAAAAGTAGGCTGACTGTGACATGATGTGTCTGTTCCTGATATAGCATCTTGGTGTTTATAGCGTGGAGCGCGAGCGGACGATTCCAACATTGATGTTTACCGCAAAAATCTCGCCGTTGAGCGGTACTTCCAATGAAACATTTGATGATATTACTCTTCGTTATGTCTCCCTTCTCCATGTTGTCATCCTCTTCTAGAACCGCTGTACACCCCGAATATCACACCAGTATCCAATGGCCCCGGTTCTGGCTGGCTGGGTTGCTGACCATTGCTGATAAACCCTCTTCTCTTGTTTCAGATTATTTGAGCCGAACCTTTACGATTTTGCAGGGAATTTAGTGGTAGGCGTAAGGCGATGAGCTGCGTGCAGTCCGGCCCATGGAAAACTGTTCCAACGGGGTGGACTTTGCTCGTCGGAGTCGGGTACGACGTGGCTGGCGTCCCAATAGTAGGGTCTATTTTCGCCGCATACATCCCCTCCAATGAGTACTGCACGAGGACTTGCAACCTTGATCCTCATCCACGAGATTCGATCATTATGTCCCAGATCCATCTCTTCATCCGTCATCGTCCTTCTCGTCCACCTCGTCCTCCTCTTCCCGAAAATACACGAAGAGCCCGTTCAGAGCATCATTGTGAAGTTCAAAATCAGATAGCACCCAATACCGTCTGCCCTTAGCAAACTTCATGCCAACCCCATTATATCCTTCGAGCGCGGGCGCTTTATGGTCCGAGCGAATCTCGTTGCCAATGTATAAATCCGGATCCTTATCCTTCAGGAAAACGGACAAAAGAACCACATGCTCGAGGAAAGGCGCGTAGACAAATGTTCGAGGGGTGATATATCTTTCTGCACCATCGGTCACGACTGTTACACCCAAAGCGTCGAGGAAGTCTTTGTCGAGCGAGTTGAAACAAGGTTCCTGTGCGTAAAGCTGGATGTCAACTCCCTGCTCCTTCACTAGATATCAGGTCAGCACATCGCATATCCCAATCATCGACATCTACCCACATTGCCCTACCACCCCCATGAAGAGCACCAACTGCCACAACGACCTCCACCGATTCTGCCACTCGGCGCTGAAGCTGCCAATGCCTACGCAAACGGCGCTATCAATGTCCCATGCACGCCTCCGCAAGAGGGCGGACAGACGGCGCGCGTAGTCCGTGTCTCGGAACTGCTTCTCCATCTTGGAGAAATCGGCGCGGAGTCTTTCGATGGTGAGGTCGGGAAGAATGCGTTGCGGTTTGGCGGTTTGGAGGAGGTGCTGTGCGGAGCTCTGAGAGTTCGAGGGGTGACTCTGTTTTGTTCGATGCCGCCGTTTGGGTGTTTCCCAGCCTTCATCGTTGGGGTTACCCATTATTCTTGAGCTCGAGGTTGGCACTCAAAGTTCGGTGCTAGAAGGAAGCTAACAGGCGCACCAAAAATATGAGTGCGCAAGGGGAATGTCTTAGGGATGCCTAAGGCCGTAAGAGTGAGACCAATGACTGCGTGGGGAAGTTCTACATGGTGGGCGGGCTTGTGGGCAGTCTATGAGGCGGAGAGCGATTTGAGGTGGGTGGAGGTGGGAGTTTTCGACGGCTCGTGCGTTCGGAAACACGGCAGAATAATCGGAATGGTGTCGGAACGATGCCAGAATGCATCACTCTGCAAGGGACTAGAGGGCCCAGATCCACAAAGACGTGCCTGAGAATAAATACTAGACATTGTCTAAGTTAGAGAGATCACACATAAACCTAATCCCTCCTGTCTATCCATGAGCCAAGGGTATATGACCGTCCAGTTGCGCCAGTAGCCCCGATCCTGTAGGTAATCCATGATGGAAAGCAATAATACCACCCATACGACCCTTCCTGATATTCCATGTATCCGAATCCCGAACGCAAAGTTAGAAATCAAGGTCCGCACAGGAACACTACTCCAAGTATCTTTTCCAACCCTCTCGGCCCACCAAACGGCGTCCCTCAGCATCGGCGCCAACGATGAATCTCTCCCATCGTGCGTCTCTACCGGCACTGACAATTACCAGCGTATCATTATCCAACCAACCTACCAGACCTTTTGTGGGAGTTCCTCCTGGTACTCCGGGTATCAACGCATTCATCGTACTGTATCGCTCGGCGGCCGCACCGACTGGGTCATCGCCCAGCTCGAACTTGATCGTGGCAGATGCGTACGTATCTGAAAACTGGCGGGGAAGCAGCGGGACCTTCGCCAGGATGCCCCACCTCTGAGTATTCGGGTTGGGTGCGGCAGCGGGGTCATGAGGCACGTCGAAGAGGTGTAAAGTGGACTTGTCTGAAGTTGCAGCCAGAATGAGTCCATTCGGGGAGAAAGCTAGAGACAGAATTACTGCAGTATCAATACCGCGGCGAAACTCGGTGATCTTTGAGCCACTCGGATACGACCACAGGCGAATCAAGGTTCCTTGTTGGCTTGCCGTGGCCACGAGGTCTCCGTTCTGGCTCAAGCCGAGTGCCCGTAATGCGGACTGATGTCCTGGTAGAATGGTTATATTCTCGGCTTCCAGATTGAAGACCTTCACTTGGCCAGGAGTCAGGCCAGGGAAAGCCACGATACTCTTTCCTAGGCAACACAGGCCCAGTGGATTGTCCACGGTCTCATATTCCGCAATTTTTACTGGTGGGCTCTTCATCTTGTATATCTTGACGCTGTTGAGCAGTACGACAACGAGGTGGGTCTGGGATATGCGGACGCGTTGCACAGCGGTTTTGAATTCTAGGCTTGCCGCAACAACCTGGGTCTTATCGTTCCAGATTTGTACCTCGTACCGGTCAGCGTGTACGAAGTCCCACTCCATCACGTCCTGGGGGCTCGGATTTCTCACTTTATTCTGGGGGAATTTGGGCTGCCGTCCACCTCCGACGAGGGCCATGTATCGCGTTATGCCTAGCATTTCCACTGAGCCGATACCACCGCCGAATTCTAGCAAGGTCTCAGTATTAGGGATCCAAATGAGGGGAAGGGCATACCACGCGCGAGGGTGAGCTCGGCAGTACGTGAGTTGAAGACTATCCCCAGTCAGCGGCTTGATGACGACAGGTATTGCATGCGTACCGCGGAACCCATCATATAAAGCTACCGAGAAGTGGCTGTTGTCGCTATTGAAAGACGCGGAAAGCGCGAAGGGCCCGGTGTAGGAATCGAGCACCGGCCGTGTGTTCATATCGACGAGGTAGAGAACTCTTGCGTCTGGGGTTCAGGCGGTATGGGTGGAGTTATCTACCGGAGGTTGGAAATGTCGAGGCGCATGTCCTGTAGGTGCGCAGCGGGCAGGGTGACAAACGGAATGGGAGATGGTTATTCTCCGCACGCTTCATATCTCGTGCTGAGCGAAGAATACAACTTGGTCTGTGAGCGGAGGGGTCATGTCATTCACCAGCTAGAGACGCCCATAAGCTACGGTCCAAGCTCCAATGCCAAGACTACTAACTGCGTTGGGGTTGTTGCTAGTTGACACGTGACGGCAGGTACGAGGAGCTCCTGAGGTCCTCGATTATCTCAGTCTTGCTTGAGTAGAAGATGGTATCGGGTCACGTATATGGTCGTTATCACAAGGGCTTGGGTTGAAGAGGCCTGTGATCGAACCGCAATTGTCCTGATGTCGCGGTTGACGTTCACTGCCTGCTCCGAATCCTTGTTGGACCCACGTATATCCTCTGTTTGGGAGCAGCGACCGGGGTAAGCCGCGTTAGCGAGCCCCTTTGCATCGCGGGTGCTGCTGCTGCCAGCGACAGTCCCAAATTTCCCTAACATCACCCTCAACACCGGCCACGCCCTCCCACACCTCTCATTGCCCTTTGCCCGGTCGAACGTCGCTCTCTCATCGCCTCGTCTCCCCGCTGCGCGGCCATTCCAACTACGTATCACACTCACCCCTCGACGCCGACAATGGCTTCTGTACGATCCCCCCGAGGCACCTCCCCCCCCGTTCTGGCACACCATGTCTATCCCTCTACCATACCCAACCCGCCTGCGTGCATTGATTTGGCGCGTCTACTGACGTGTTGACAGATCCTCAAGACCCGCAGGAAGAAGAATGTCAAGAAGGGAATCCAGTTCTGTCTCATGGTCTGCGGCGCTTCGGGCACAGGTAACTGCCGCCGCACAGCGTGGTAGCCCCGACACGTGCTAACTGTCTCCTGCCAGGACGGACAACCTTCGTGAACACGCTCTGCGGCAAGAAGGTGCTCGAACACAAGGACTCGGATGATCCGACTGTTGCACACATCGAAGAGGGTGTCAAGATTGAGCCCATCACTGTTGGTACGTTTTCCCTATGACAAGAACGCCCACGAGACGGGAAGGCGCGTTGGCTGACGGCACAATCAGAACTCGACGAAGAGGGCACCCGTATCTCTCTCACCATTGTTGATACCCCTGGATTCGGCGATCAGATCGACAACGAGGCCAGGTAAGCCCCTCTTCAGGGTTGACGGGTTCTTAGCTTACCAGTGTGCAGCTTTTCAGAGATTGTCGGATACCTCGAGAGGCAGTATGACGATATTCTTGCCGAAGAGTCTCGCATCAAGCGTAATCCTCGCTTCCGCGACAATCGCGTGCATGTCCTGCTTTACTTCATCACGCCTACTGGCCATGGGTAAGAGTAATCCACCCTCAAGCTGGACTCTCCTGACATGCAACAGCCTTCGCGAGCTTGATATCGAGTTGATGAAGCGGCTGTCTCCCCGCGTCAATGTTATTCCTGTGATCGGCAAGGCTGACTCCCTCACACCCGCCGAATTGGCCGAATCGAAGAAACTCGTCATGGAGGACATCGAACATTACCGCATCCCTGTGTATAACTTCCCCTATGACATCGAGGAAGATGACGAGGACACGGTGGAAGAGAATGCCGAGCTTCGTGGGCTCATGCCCTTCGCCATTGTGGGATCGGAAGATGTCGTCGAAGTCAATGGCAGACGGGTCCGGGCTCGGCAATACCCTTGGGGTATCGTGGAGGTTGACAACCCACGCCACTCGGACTTCCTGGCCGTCCGAAGCGCGCTCCTCCACAGCCATCTTGCTGATCTGAAGGAAATTACCCACGACTTCCTATACGAGAACTATCGTACCGAGAAGCTTAGCAAGAGCGTCGAGGGTGGTGCGGCTGCGTACGTATTCTGGGTCTACGCAATATGATAGGACAACCCGCTGACATGCAACAGTGACTCTTCTATGAACCCTGAGGATCTTGCCAGCCAATCTGTGCGCTTGAAAGAGGAGCAGCTACGGCGTGAGGAGGAGAAGCTCCGTGAGATCGAGATCAAGGTACAGCGTGAGATCAATGAGAAGAGGCAGGAGTTGCTTGCACGCGAGAGCCAGCTCAAGGAGATCGAGGCACGGATGCACCGAGAACAGAACAGCCACTTGGAGGACCACCCAGAGCGTGACGATGTGGCGAACTGAGCAAGATAGCTGAAGTCCGGAGCCACTCGCATTTCCGGTCGTGGATGGCGCGCTTGCAGCAAAATTCAGGCTCCAGTGAGTAAATGCTCTCATGCAGGTGGCTTTGATGGAGGTCGGGGAGAACTTCCGGTTACTATCTTCGGCCATTTTGGTGCCCTTGTTTTCTAAATGGATTGAGATGCAATGCGGGCGGCCATGGAGGATGGGTAGGGGGCTGGAGCAGCAAAAGGACTTCCTTCTTCTACCGCCAGTATGGTGTTTACTATTCCCGACAGGCACAAGGCTGTTGCCACTTGTCTTACACAGCCTTTCTTATGTTTCTTTAACTTAACTTCACTACTTATTCCCCCTTTTCGAATTCCACATAGGAAGGTAGTAATCGAACTCAGCTAATCATACCCCGGTGGTCAACCAATCTCTCGAGTGGCTTTTCCATGGTGGCGTGGGCACCCACTCATCTCTTCTCGAGGAGAAGTTCTGGGCGGAAGGTAAGTGCGGAGATGAGGTAGCACAGCATACAGGCGACGCGGTCAGCGCCATGGGCCTTCCACCTGTACGCAGAGGGAGCCGTTGTCGCTTCCCGATCGGGCCGTAACAAAAATTGGAGACCATCCGTTGTCCTCGACCTACCACACAGATAACGTCACACCTCTCACACCATCAAGTTTCCATGGCTGCTGCATTCTATCAATATCCCTCGCCCTTCGCACAACAAGGATCCTCGATCTTGATTATCTGCCGGCCCGGCTTCTTCGTACTCTTCCCGCTTACGCATTCGCATACAAGGTTCGGGATTCCAGGTGGTACACGGTTGGAGGAAGAGTTTACTCGTCAAGGGATCCTTTGGAAATTCAGAACCGGGGATCGTGGCGGGCTATCCGTAGCAATCACGATATCTGAATAGCGAGGGAAATATGTAAATTGTTGGACTCCGGTGAGTGTACACTCCGGGAGCAGAAGACTTGTGTAGCTCGGCGGATGGCGGACAGCGATGAAAGGGACGACAAACTCGCACTATGATCTCACTACATAGCGCCTTTCATGTCATATAAATCAAAGGGTGCTAGGAACACACCTTTTTCGCCCAGAGCCCTAGTCTACCTCTGCCGATCAGTGCCGTGGTATGCTCAACAATTCTAGGTTCCGAATCCCCCGGACGCAGCGCGGTTGCAGCGGGAAGGGCGAAAATGGAGAACCATCCTATCAAAGAAGCACGATATTCGTCAACCCTACAGCCTTCCCTCGGACGTAGGCGCTTGAAGTCCAGATGCGGTCGATGATAGCTCTTGCTCTCGAAATGGTAACTGACCGACCGAACCAGCGGGGGAGGACAAACATGCATGTGCATGTGCAGATGTGTATCTTCCAACGTCGGAAGCCACCAACCGTACGCCGATCGGAGCTGGAAATCCTCATGTCCAGGTGCAATTGCAGAGGATGTCTCGGCTTAACCCCGCTCTCCAGTTCCAGACTGCTGACTATGATTATGACGGTTGCCGCGGATTGCGCGGTTCTGGGAAGGGGGAAGGTTCTTTACGCGGCCCCCGTTTTGCCGCTCCAGATATCTGCTGAATATGCATACCAGATACCGCCGATGGCGCCACCAACAGCTGTCAAGGTACCTTTTCCTACGAGCTCTTGTCGATGGTCGTGTGAGGGATATCTCGCCTAGAAGTACACTCGCACCATCGACCAGGGTGCTTCCGCCCCGACGCTGCGTATGCCAAACTGATCTTTTCTCGCTTCTCTTGTTATCGAAGAGAAAGGATGATTTCGGAAGAGCCACAATGTACTCCTTGCGGACTCCATGGATATATACGTAGGTCTAATGGCCTATCTTTCAATGCCTGTCCTCACAGTGCCCTAAGCTAGAACTCTTTCCGCCAGCAGCCACATTCGCCAATCCGATGATATGCGTCAACCGTAGTATACCCGTTCCCGTCAGTATGGCTCTGGGATTCCAGATGATGCATTGTCTCTGGAAAGAGCAATTCATCCGTAGTCTGCCTGGGCTCTAATGCGTGAGCATGGTGGGGTAGAGAGACGTGCAAACCCACTCTTCAATAATAATTCCACTCCGGAACAACCAGAATATCTTCTCATGCGCAAGTTTTCTCAGCTCCTCTACGGACCTTCCCCGCCTTACTACGTGGAGAAGGGCCTTTATGAACGCCACATTAATCTCGTCCTCGAGGCTCGGTTATAGCGCTTAGGCATTGATGAGTCTCGGCCGGAAAAACCTTGTGCACAAGGGTGTACCATTGAGAAGCCATCTATCTGTTCTCATAGGCCAGACAACCTCCACCGGATCTAGGGTCCCAGAGTAGTGTTCCCAGAAGGAGGAGGCTAGTGATGCACATGAGCTCGTCTTGAAATCCAGCTTGATTCGGAAGCGTGACGCGGATACTCACTTTCTCCATCATGGGCTCACGTCTGCATGTCGAGATTGCAGAAATCTGTATTGCAGAGCTACAGACCATCTGTACTTGTGCGTCCACCAATCGCCTCTCTGTCTGCGAACTGGTCAACGGGCCCTGCATCATTCTCAGCCGCGGGCTACTGCACCCAGCAACGCCACTGGGATGAGCCAAGGCCGCCCAGCAGGCATCAAAAGCCACTCCGCACTTCCCCGGCGTCCAATACATCTTAGAGAACACTTGGAGAGCATTCACTCAGGGACGGAAGCGTCAGATGCGGCCGTCACATTCAACCTAACCAACATGGTCCCATTACGTCCCACCCTTACCATGCGCGGTGAATGGTAATCAGCTAGGTATTGGCTGGCTCATTATTCGGGACACTTGGGAAGTGGAGCAAGAACCTCGACTGAGACAAACAGTCTCGGGCGAAGATCAGGCATGGTTACAGCGGTCCGCGCTTAACGTGTTTACCTGGGGAAACTCAGCCCACGGGCTAGCTAGCAATCATCCACGTCTCTAGCAGCTGGGCTATCCAGAACAGTCTAAGTCCAATATTAATATGGCCCATACATATTCAAGGCAATTCTCACCTGGTCCGTCTTATTGTCCTACGTCTTTGTTTGGGATCACGGCTCTCCCATAGATCTACTCTGTGGTATCTCTCCGTGATCATCGTCAAACGAGGATTCGAGGAAGACTAGGAAATAGGGCAATATGTCCCCACCACAAACTTCTATACCCCCGGTAAGATTCATACTATCCGATAATAACGGAGTCGCACGTTAACGTAGGGTAAGGCCGCAAATATTCTAGGCGTACGTGAAAGCTCGGTTTCGCCCTTGATTCTAGGAAACTAATCATGGCATCCTTGTTTCAGACAATTGGCACAGGTCCGTATACCTGCGACAGATAGGACTTTGACTGACCGATAAGTGTATGTTAAACATTACGATTACTGGGCTCGTAGACTGAAAACAGTCCATTAAGCTGCTGGTGTGTCCAGGTAGGTCTTGCTTCCCACTGGTATGCCGAGGGATTTTGACGCTAAAGCTTTCCAGATCATCCCACAGTATGACTCTTGTTCCTCCACCGTTTCCCGGACTGACTCCAAGCTGGATCTACCATAATTGGAAAAGAAAGAACACGGATGGCCTCCCTGGTTTAATGCTCATGCTTTGGGCAGTTTGTATGACTTGTCCGCCTGGACTGGAGTCTTGGGCGCTAACGACCACAAGGCGCTGTACCATTTGGAGTGTATGCAATTGTCCAGGTGCGTCCATGAATCGGGGGTGTGAATGCCCATGCTAAGCTTCTTACTAGAATTTCAATTTTGCTCTTCAACTGCAACCTCAGTGTTTTGGGGGCCTAACTTTGATTGCATGGGGCCAGACGCTCTACTACCACAAGTAAGCAGTCTGACATTTGAATGCGCAACTACTGATTGGGCTAGTCGCTGGAGGGTGTGGACTTCTACCTTGGTCACCAGTCTTGTCGCGGTCTCTTTCGCAGTCTCGGAAGCTATTCTCATCTTGACGCTAAGAGTACGCTTTTATGGAATATCCGCCTCACGCCTCGAATACTGATCATCGTCAGGGCCCTTATAGAAGAGGAGTAGAGTGGCCTATGATGATGATGGCCATAACCGCGTCAGTCATCCTCGCCCTAGGCCTAATTCCTCCGTATTTTGAACTTGCCAAACGAAATGGTCGCGTCATTGGAATAAGTTCGACTCATGGGCTCCGATATACGGTCAAGTTGGCTGACAGGTGCAGATTTCATCTTCCTTACGGTGGATTGGGCGGGCGCTTTCTTCTCCCTTATGGCTTTAGGTAAGCAAAGCTAGACCTACGCACATGCTTGCACACTTGTTGACCGCCGTCAGTGGCACAGCATACGTTTGACGTTTTGGGAGGATCTCTTTACATCGTATGGTGAGCGAGCCCAGCAGTCTTGCCAAACGTCATTCTCACTATTTGGCAGCCTTTTCCTCGAAACAGGCATATTCATTTCCCAAGGCATCTGGCTTTGGCGAGTTCGGCACGTTCGTCAAGAAGCTAAAAAGTGCGGGAAGACATATGATCAATTCATGGCCGACAACCCTTCAAAGTCACTGTCCAGATTTGGCTCCTCGGATACCATACAAGATGTCGAACTGGGTAGTTCTGATTGCGAGAAGGATATGGCTATGCCTTCGATGCCGGAGCAATGTGCCACGAAGCCACTGTCCTCGGCTCGGAGACCGGTGCCTCAGGGATGAGGTGCTTGCTATGTGAAACCAAAGGCAACCCTTAAATCTTCACAACACACAGATGGTTTCTTACCGCGATTCCGGGCCGAATTCTCGCTGAACCATGCAGATTTATCTCTCTGAAATTCCGGGCAGGTTAATTGTGTCGTTCGAAAGGCATCCAACGTACATGGAAACACACTGGGTCGTTGGTTTCTTAGTCCATTGGAAACGGGCTTCTCCTTTTTCTTCCACAAAAAGTGATTTTCTCGACGGACGAAGTTAGTCTCCTTTCTGTCTTCGGGCTCAAAAACCGGGTTGTTTCAACTGCCTTGTAAAATGTGTGCTGGATGAAGCGGCTTCTGGGACCTGCCTAAATATGTATGTATACATGAGACGAAATTACGATTGATCAAGGTTCGAACGACTTTTCATCAGCGCGTCAATCCTGATATGGGGAATATTCTATAAAACAGTCACGGCTTTATTTCGAGGTTTACATTTTGCTATGTGGCTGCTGCCCCTCGTTGATGATGGAGGTTCAGAGGACCAGACAGGCCAGGATATGCCGATTTGGCGCTATCCTCGGTTGCGTGATAGCGGGGCGAGAAGTTTGAGGATCGCGACCTCGGTCACCTTGAAGAACGCGACTGCTAAACATTCATATCTGGCTTCACTCTCTTGGCTATACGGATTGCTTTCCTTGCTTTGTCAATCGCTAGACGCATTGTGTCCGTCATTCACGAAGAGTTCGGTTTGAACCACCCAATCTCTTGCGTACAATCATTCTCGAAACACTGACATACCGGACCTCGTCACGGACCGGAGTAATCTTTGCTACGACCGCTATCTACGGTACATTTGACTTTGTGAAACCCCACACTACAGTTCACCAACCATGTCAACTCCTACGCTCCCCCAGCCCCCCTTCTTCGCCATCCCCAACATCAACAACCTCCGTGACGCAGCCCTCATTCCTGGTGGACTTCCGATCGAGAACTCCAACAAGAGAATCCGCCCAGGCGTCCTCTTCCGCAGTGCAGAAGTATCCCAACTCTCGCGCTCTGGCTGGGAATCCATCTCCTCCATCGGCGTCGCCCGGGTCTTCGACCTCCGCAGCAAGCCCGAGGTTGAAAAGGGCTGGAAGGGCGTCGTCGACCCCAGCGACAGAAAACCAGGCGAGGACGTCGATGTTCAGCCGACCTGGATCCAGGATTTGGAGGCCGCGGGGGTGAAAAGGCACTGGGTTCCTGTTTTTGAGGAAAGCGATTATTCGCCCGAGCGGCTGGCGGAGCGGTATGTTAAGTATATGGATGAGAGTGTGGATGGGTTTGTGCAGGCATATGCGGATATTCTGAGCCATGCGGGACCGGCGTTTGGGGAGATTTTGAGGTATTTGGCTCAGGTGCCAGCGGTGGAGGAGCAGAAAGAGGGAGATGGACCTTTGGGTGCCCTTGTTCATTGCACAGCAGGGAAAGACCGCACTGGCATCTTCTTTGGTGTGCTTTTCTCCTTCCTAGGTGTCGATGACGAGGCCATTGCCGCCGAGTACAATCTCACCGAGACGGGTCTTGGGCACATGCGCGACGAGATTGTCGACCGGCTCAGCAACGCTCCCGGATTCCGCGAGTACATGATCAAGAACCATGGAGAGGGATTGAGTGAGGAGCAGATTGCCGAGTATGGGAGGAATGCAGCATTCAGGATGTCAGGGGCTAGAAAGGAGAGCATGCTGGGAAGTTTGGAGTTATTGAGGCGGGAGTATGGGGGCGCGGAGGGGTATTTGAGGAAGGTGGTTGGACTGGGGGATCAGGAGTTGGAGGGATTGAGGAGGGCATTGGTGGTGGATGCGGAATGACTATATGGCCGGACTACGGGTACGAAAGGGTATAGACATAGACTATGAGCATTGCTTTTGCGTCTAGCGTTAGGCGATATTGAGCGATAGACGAGAGCTTGTGAAGCGCACATTAGTTTCTCTGGGATATGGAGAACCACCGATTTGAATGTCTCAAGTGATCACATAGAGAAGTGTTAAAAGACAGTGACGAGCTGAACGAAGCATTTCCAGAGCTCCTCATATATGTCTATGAAGGTTTTTCCCTAAAACAGACGACCTCATCCCTGAGTCGGTGTCTTGAACACCAATGCAACGCCATCATCACCCGCAGTGACAACAACGTCTCCGCCGCCACCCTGTACGAAACCCATAATGCCTCCACCCTCGCCACCACCTCTATGCCCCTTCCACTCACCCACAAGGCCCTTCGCTGCCGCTGCTGTTCCACCCCGTGCATCCCACGAACGCAGAACACCGTCGAAGCCCACCGATCTCAATAGTGCACCACCTGCGCCTTCCTTTCGTACAAATTCTACCTTGACCACGGCCTGAGGCGACTCCTCGTCATAGTGAGCCTCCTCGATGCGACGGCGGATGGCAAAGCGATGTGCCGTGTCGAACAGAGTAATTGAACCGTCGACGTTGCCTGCAGCCATGATGGTGAGGGGAGGAGAGGAGAAGGAGAACGTCTCGACGTTGTCACTGCCTGCCTGCAGCGATGCCAGAATCTGACCCGCTTGACCCGCAGTAGGCGTTCCTTTTGCCCCTGCTTTTCCTTTCCCAGCAGGAGCAGCGCTGCTTTGTAGTCTTGGTAGGCCAATGATGCGGATTTGGCCCTCGGGTCCTCCAACAGCCACGAATGCCCCATTTGGCGCCACTGCAACGGAATACAGTCCGCCCTCAACATTGAACCGCTCATCCACCCCAGTCAAACCAACGACTGTCTGGGCGTTGCTTGCGTTCGTCAAACCGGCGGCGGCCGCATCGCCAAACACATCCCATACATAGAGACTTGAGTCCTCGCTCACAGTTGCCAACAATTTCCCGTCTGGGCTCCACGCTCCTGCAGTCGTCGCCTCGGTATGCAAGTAAAAGGCTTGCAGCACCGTCAGCGGCGAATCCTTTTGCTGCACATCGATCTGGTACACCCAGACGCTCCCATCGTTCGCGCCCAGGGCAACAACGTTCGGATGCTCAGGAGCGGGACACGGAACAAGCCAATTGATCTCCTCGACTTCCGCTGCCTCCGCCAAAAACTTCCATCTCTTTCCCTCCGGATTGCCCTGCCACACTCGAAGCTTACCGTCCAGTCCAGCCGTGGCTATGTACTGGCCCTTTGGATACGTAAACGTGAGCGCATTGATAGAATCCGCATGTCCCTCCAACTTGAACAAACTCTTCAGCCCAGCTCTTTCTCCCTGCTCCCCCTGTTCTCCTACAGCCTCATTGACATCGAAAACGTACCCCACATCATCGCCACCTCCCGTAGCCACAATTTCCGGATGAACTGGATGCTGCGCTATGCAGAAGATGGAGTCCTTGTGCTCGTCAAAATGCGCAATACTGTCGTTCTGCAGCTGGATCTCCATCTGCACGTCCTGGTCCCCGCCCGCGCCTTCGTCCTCGGAATCCGATTCCATGGGTGCGTCGCCGTCGTCGACGATTTCCTCGCCGGCTTCTTCGGGATCCAGGATTGCGGGTTCTTCTTCTTCATGTTCGAGTTCCATCTCTTCGTCTGTTCTCGCCGGGTGGGGATGTGCCATGGCGGGGTATATATATCTGTATGAACTTTTTGCACACAAACAAATAAATAAAGGAAAGCTTTTGGGCTTGAGGGAGTGAGTCTGGAGAGTCTGCAAGATTCACGTGGCGACTTATATAACCTCTACTGTTGTTCGTAAGTGGTGCTTAGAAATGCTAATTGCAGTTCGAATTCTGTCCACCAAGAACTTTTATTTCGGGCGTACGTCGGAGTCCGTAAACGCCGACGTCATTCCATGCCAAGCCCTGATTGGTCTGGTCACGTGTTTTCAAATATTTCCTGTCGATGTGTTTCTATCAGATGTGTTCAAGACTGTTTCCCATCATATTATTTTCAAGGCTATTTCAAGTTTGAGATTTGCGGTTCCCTTTAAATCTTCACAAGACTGCTCCATGTTAACAAGATCACGCTATAACTTCCAAGGAACAGATCCATCATTAAGAACTTGTACACACTGGGAATGGGAAACGATCACATATCTCAATTTTCATATCATTGTGGAGTTATATAGACAGCTAACACCTAGCAGATGCCAGGAAACGCTGGTGGTATCTACAGCAGAACGCTCAGAGCTTGGCACCCGCCTTCCTCCTCTTCTCCTTCTCCTGATCTCTCAGTAACCGCCTGAGGATCTTCCCACTAGGGCTCTTAGGAATCACATCGATGAACTCCACACCACCTGCAAGCCACTTGTACCGCGCCTTGTGCTCTTCGACATATTTCTGGATCTGGCGGGCTACCACGCGATCATTCTCTTCGAGACCCACGGAAGGCGATTTGACAACAAAGGCTTTCGGTACTTCACCGGCATGGTCGTCGGGGACCTGGATAACGGCGCAGTCATTGACGGCCGGGTGAGTGAGGAGATGGGCTTCCAGTTCTGCGGGGGCAACTTGATGCCCCTTCACCTTGATCAGCTCCTTTATTCTGTCCACGATGAAGACATGCTCGTGCCCCGATGGGGCCTTCCGGAATACTGCCTCATCTCCAGTGCGCATGTACCCGTCCTGGAAGGTTTCACGATTGGCCTGGTCATTGTTCAGATATCCAAGAACGACCGAGGGTGACTTGACCAAAAGCTCGCCGGGCTGATCGTAACCAGTAATCTCATTGCCCTCCAGACTTACGAGCTTACACTCGAAGCCTGGCAAGAGGGAGCCTGAAGATCCGAACCAAACATCGGTGGGCTTCGTTGCGCAAACGACAGTACAGGTTTCGGTCAGACCTAAGGGGCACCCGTCAGTTCCAGTGCCATGATTTCAAAGCGATTACGTACCATATGCCTGGCGAACGATCCACTTGGGGTACATGTGGTGCAAGTCCTCGGCCGTCTCTTTCCCCAAGGGAGCGGCACCTGTTATTATAGCGCTGACACTGCTTAGGTCATATTTCGCCATGGTATCCCTATTCTTGGTCATCAAGATGATGATCGGGGGTACCTAATCGTGTCAGTGACGCCAAACCAGAATCATCGTCAAGCCAGCCTTACCAAAAAGAGAGTGCTGATCTTGTAGTCTTGGATGGCTTGCAAAGTGGTAGCAAACTCGAATTTAGGAAGCACAATGACTCCATCGCCTTGATAGATGCTGGCATGGCATACGTAGACCAGTCCGTAGATGTGGCTGAACGGAAGAAGTCCCAGGACATTCTCCGTGTAGCCTGATTGTGTTGCTGGTGGTATTTTGGTGTCGCGATCGGGCTTCTCATGGGTCGAGACTTGCACTAAGACATGTAAGTTGTCGTCCCCAAACCCAGGCATACGCTACATACGTGTATTGGCAATGACGTTCCGATGCGAGATCATAACACCTTTCTACAAGATTTGTGAGTGGCTGGCCCTTGTAAAAGGGTGTGCGACTTACAGGCAAACCGGAGGTGCCACTTGAGTAGCACAAGAAAGCTGTTCTCTTAGCACCCGCTCCAGGTTCCAGATTAAGGGGCTCGAGACGAGGTTGTTGCGCTCCTTCCCGGATAAGGTCGTCTACCGTCTTGAGGCCATCTGGTATGGTCTGATTACCAATATACTCCTTCGGGAGCTCAAGAATATATATGCGATTGTTGGGTATGCCGACCTTCTGCGCCGCTTCTCTGGCAATTGCGAGGAGGGGAACACAGGTAAAGAGAGCTTTTGCGGCTGAGTTCTTCAACTGGTACTCGAGCTCAGCGGCGTTGTAAGCAGCGTTCGCAGGGGTTTGGATACCGCCTAGCCGATGTGTAGCCCAGGCAAGCGGGATGGTATCAAGCTGGCGTAGAGGTGAGTTGAGTTCAACCGTCTTAGCGACTACTGAGACTTACTGTGTTGAGCGAAAACACAGCTATGACCTTATCCCATTCTGTTCCCTGGTTTGGCTGGAAACCAAGTTCCTTTGCGAGGCCACGAGCGAGGAAGTCGACGCGTTCCTTTACCTCCAAAGCGGAGTACGTTTTACCGGACAGTCCGCAGGTAAACGGGTTGTTGGAGTACCCGAGTGGATGACGTCCGTAGTGCTCCTCGAGAACGAAGTCTGCGACAGTTATCGAGTCCGGAGGATCGAAGGGGAGCTTCGGAACCCATGACGGAGGGTAGAAGGGCATGCTGCTCCAGATGTCTGGTTCTCGTAACACAACCTTCAATCGGACAAAGAGTGTTGTCTCACCTGGAGGAACCGCAAGGGAGAAACACACACTGTGCGAACGCTGACCAAGCTGAACTGACAAAGCAGGCGCCCGCAGGGGCAGACGCCCGCTTTAAAGGATGACGAATGAGGCCCTCGGATAACCCTCGGCCAAGCAGGTTCATGTTCGTGGGGAAGACGAAGCGGAGCCCCAGGCTGTGGAGTAGCTGTCAGCACCTCGGATGACCAATTCGGGATTAGAACTGGCGGCCCGTGCGCGTACCTTTCCGCATCTCTGAAATGCTTAGCGATTGGACCCACTTCCCCAGGCACACGTGCCTCAGCTAGTTCACCTTCACTAATTCTTTATTCCCGGCTGTCGACGACATTCACCATCACCTTTCACCGCAGTAGTCAACCGCCACCGGATGATAATTCTGGGTCGTACATAGTATTGAGCTCTCTGCTATCGCATTGTAAACAAGCAATTGCCAATGAGGGGGTCGATGACTGACGCTTCTCCTGTCGGGGACGTCATAGGTGTCAACCATTTTTCCTACATATGTTCACTTTCACACATCCTCCTGTCACTCAACCACGTCTTGAGCGGGCTCTGAGGACCTTTTTCTTTACATTATCCGTGCGCTCACACGACCGCCGTCAATCTTTTGCTTCCCTCTGTCCAGGTTGCATTCAACCGCAGAAGTCTCCACACCAACCTCTCCTTCTCACTGCCTCACCTCAACAAATCATTTCCTCGACGTTTAACCTTCTATCTTATCAGAGATCCCATGGCCGAGGCCATGGACGCCTCTGCTGCTGAGATCGCACCGTCTAGTCCGTCGTCCATCGGCCTCTGTTCAACTCTCTTGCGCGATCACGATGGCTCAATCTCATCCATGACTTCGTTGGATGCCCCTGAGTCTCCACTCAGCGATGTTCCCGATGACTTGTCCGACTGGTCAGAAGCAAAAGCCGACCTACCTGAGACCCAGCCTCATCACATCGCAGTCGGTGGCAGCGATGAGTCAGGTCCGTCCCAGCCGAATCGAGACTGTAAGAAAGATAAATACCCGTTTGCATCGTCCTTCAAGCGCATTACACGATCGCAGAGCCGGAAAGGAGGTACCGTTGGAGACACCGCATCTCCACCTCAATGGCCCAAGCGACCCCTTCCTTCACCCATCTCGCCATTAGCCCGGGAATACTCTGTCTCTACGCGTCCTCGGAAGAAGCGAAAGCCTAACCTTTCTTCCCCCCTTGCGAACAATGTGACACGACCCTCATTGATCCTGAGGTTGCCAGTACCTTCGCTGCGTTCGCAGCTTTTTTCCCAGAGGAAGCAGCCATCCTTGCAAGAGGCCTCGGCCGACAACGCAATACGTGATAGGGACGGTGATCGTGAGAATGCAAAATCTCCGGATGTACCTGGCCCCAAGCCCCGTTCTGGTAGTCCCACACACGTGCGTATCATGAAGGACGGAGAGCACCCTCCAAATCATCTAGTCACCGCAGCACCAGTCGGTGACCCCGAAGTCCGGCCTTCCGAGGATATACATGGATCTGCGTCAGCTCTTGAGAATGAGGAACTAGTGGTACTGGCAAAGAAGCTGGTGATACCTCCCACAGATTCCGCACACAGGCCACAGCCATCTGGACAGCCCGAAGTGTGGGCAGAGACCCGGCAGGAGTTGTGCGAGACCTTGCACTACTTCCGGGCGTGGCATGGTGGGACTTACTGTACAGGTGGATACGCTTGGGGCGTTCTGCATGACAAGTCTCCTCACCCGCGCGACTTCAACGACGGTATTGTGGTTCTCAGCCGGGCAGGAGGAGGCATGGTCAGGGATAAAGACACCGAGGAGATGGTACTTGGACGCGATCAAGCCGAAAACAGCCAGTCAGCGAGCGTGCGAAATTCGATGAAGTACTGGAACCCAGTCGTCCTAATTGCTGGTGCCGATAATCTTTTGATGCGTTGCAAGCCGCCACACGCATACTGCGTATTGGACTATTTCAAGCCGACTCACATTTGGTGCGAAAAGTCAGGCGGAAAGGTTATTCTGCGTTATAGGTTTGAAAAGCTAAATCCTAACAAGCCTGCTTGGTGGTTGGTGGAGGAACAGACCGTGCCACTCGGATCTCTTCCTCCCCCAGTCGTCCAGAAATGCACCACATGCGGCAATGAGTCCGATCAGGTGTACTTACAGGGCTGGATGTGTCTTCAAGCCACGTGTAAGTCGTTCTGGAAACTCCTGAATGGTAAGGAGCCTATCGAAAAGGAGCTGCTCTACGATCCTCGGTTCCTGAAGCAAAAGACCTTCTGGCCGAACGAGAGTCACAATTACTTGCTCACATCCAACAATGTTCAACTTAGCGGTCACTCTGTCGTCGGTGAGAACTGTTCGAAGGCATACTGGTCGGGGATGGTATGTCCGCAATGTGGACACTGCATTCTGCGGATCTCCTGGATGGGCTGGGAGTGCTCCTGTGGCTTTCAGAAGAAGCCTCCGCATACCTTGATTCCGTCGGAGGCGCTTATCGACCCGTACTTCCCTCTAACCGACGAATACAACCTGTCTCGCGATTTCAGTTTACCGCCCCTTGGTCTCGAAGTTCGGTTTCAGCATAATTACCGCATCAACGTCTTCACCATTCCTGGAATTGATGGCTTCGTTGCCCACCTTATCGCGAACAAGCCTGTAGTGGAAGAGCAGGGCGGACCTGACGAGATGTTTGAAGAACTCCAGCAAACAGACATCGGTCTGCGACGTCGACCGCTTGGTGGTGGACTTACCAAGGGAGAATCGTACACCCGCCACTTCGCAGTCAACTATGGTATGCCTTATAAGTTCATTGCCGCCACATCCTCCGAGTCTTTTGAAGGAGCGGCAAATGCGATCACTGCCACGCGGTCAAGGCTCAACTGGGCGTCCAAGCTGATGGTAGGGCAAGAGCACCGCGAGTTCAACGAAGTTCTTGCGCTGGGCTACTTCGAAGAACAGAAGATCAACTATCACGACGACGGCGAGTTTGGTCTGGGCCCCACGATCGCTACACTCTCGCTTGGTGCGCCAGGCACCATGAAGATCCGTATGAAGGCGCGTCACTACAATGGCGTCTCCAAGCAAGGCGTTTACAACGACTGTCTTCCCATGCCTGGCTGCGATAAGTATGCCGAGCGTCTCGCTGCTGTCGGAGAGCTGGCGAAGCTGAAAGCCACGGACAAGAAAGGGTACTCAGCGCGCCTCAGAACGGTGCCGAAGAATCTAGGACTGAAGGCTGGCGGCAACGCGAAAGATGCCATCACTATGATGCTGAGCCATGGCGACATAGTCATCATGCACGGCGCAAATATCCAAAAGTACTACGAGCATTCGGTAGAGCATGCTGGGAAGCTTCGATTTGCACTGACATGCCGATATATCGATCCCGATTCTTTGCCCGAAGCGGATAAGCCGAAGTACCCCGTCGCGCCCGATACGGGAAACTATGACGGAACGAAGGTTGGTAAAATGGTGGAATAGTCCGGTACTATGAGGGTCGGACTTCGGAATGGCTATGTGGGATTATTACTGTACGATATCGACTTTAAGTTCTGCAGAGATGGATGATATATGTTAAAAGATGGGATATCATCAATGCATTCGTAGGTCGTGACGAAAAGCACCACTCCAGTATTAGAAATTAAGCTCTCCTCGCTGCCAATTCTTAATGTATATCTGAATGTGCGATCCGAAGCCGCCATTAACGCGCATAGGAATATAATATAGTATTCTAACGCGTCTTACATAGACCTAGTAATACTAGAAACTTAGTAGAAAGGACGGGTAGCTCCACAGTCAAGGCAACCACACTCAGCAATTAACTCGTCCATCTGGTCGAAGTTGAATCTATAAGACGTATGCGGGATCTACTGATGCTCGCATTAAGACATCATTATTGGGCTGTGTGATCGCTTGTCGTAAAGCTACCACGGAATAACAATTCCCAAGGCTAGATACTCTCACGGAGGCCGCAGGACACCACTGAGCACTTGTGCACGTGTTGATTCACAAACCGGCGAGTGGACCAGTCCGGACTTTACAGCAGTTTGAAACGGCTGCGTATTCCAAGCCACCTGAGTTCGTATTCATCCACTCAGCTACCCCTGTCTACACCACTGCCAGCATTGCGCTTTTCAGCTGCGGGGAATGCCGTTCACTGTTATAAAGGATTGCAATGTCCAGCCTTGCGACAAATGTGAACCGAGTTTTCCAGCCACGCGAAAGAATCTCAAAATATGCAACATCGATCTCACCAAAACGCAGAAGTGGGGCCATCGAGGCCGGCAGCTGCATCTCAGCCTCGTCGCGATGCATTCGTGACTTCCACCGCAGGTGCCTCAAGAACGGGGAGAGAAGTGCCTAATATCACCTTTGACCAAAACGCGGTATACGAGATAGCCAACAACTCAAAATGGCGGAAAGCCTTTTTCGTAGACGGCGAGCTTCGATGGGCAACGCGTGAAGGGAACGGCATAGGCGAGAAGGTCCCCGTCGAAGAGGGCCAAGTATATAATATGCGACAGTTTGGCGATGTGCTTTACCTTGCTCCAAAGGAAGCCCATGAAGGCACGGGAGACGATATACAGGCTGCGAACGAGAAGCGCGTCGAAGCGTTCCTTGACAGAGTTGTCGCAAAGATGGTAGCAGAGAGCCCGAAAGTACCTCCACCCAAGTATGAAGAGATCCGGCCCTTCGTCTCGGAGAACCTGGACTTAATCTTGACGTTGCTTACTCGTGATGGGGTTCTTGCGATCGATACCCATGGTTATATTGACAACGATTTTGATAATGAAGGTCCGCGTCTAAACAAGCAGACGCAGTTCATCACAAGAGGATACCATTCCTTGATGAATCAAGACAAAGATCCGGTATTCGAGCGATTAGGGAAGCAGCTAACCCGGACTTTATTGCCTCTCAGTAAGGCCAAATACGAGAGTGGCGAAGGTGATGGAGAAGAACCAGGATACGAGTCTGGAGGCTCGGATGTATCCATAGAGCGTTGCCGCGAGTCTCCAGCCTACCCAATCTGCGGAGATAATTGCTGGCTGAAGCAAGCAGCTTCGACTCCAAGGTCCTCATCCCAATCTTGTGATAAACCGGCACAGATCACCACTTTGGACGCCATCAACATCTACACTGCGATTAACCGTGGCTTCACTCGCGTCCTTGTCATCGAGCCTGGACAGCGCGATGAACAAATCAGATGCAAATTGGAACCTATGGAAATTCTGGGTGTCCGAGAGGAAGAACAAAGCTCTCCAGTGGAACGACGACTATACGAAGCTCTGTCGTATACCTGGGGTGACGCTACCAAATGTCATATCATCGAGTGCAATGGCAGGCAATTCGGGGTTAGCCAAAATCTGTTCGACGCATTGATCAACATTCGCCGTTTGGACAAACCCAGAACGATCTGGATTGATGCCTTGTGCATCAACCAGGAGAACGATGCGGAAAAGAGCGGACAAGTCAGGCACATGTACGCGATCTATCGAGCCGCTACCCGAGTCATTGTTTGGCTCGGAAATGAAGCAAATGACAGCGACTTCACCATGCAGGCAATGGCCTTTTTAAGAACCCGGAAGAACAGGGCCACCATCATGAGACGTGATCACAAACACGAATGTTTGGTGCAACTTGCGAGAGTCATCGCCGGCATCGAAGCCTTGACCGAGCGGCCGTGGTTCTTCCGCAGCTGGATACGTCAAGAGGTCGCGGCAGCACCCAAGGTCACCGTTCGGTGTGGGTCAAAAGAAGTGCCATGGACTGCATTGAAACGGTCCGTCAATTGCTTAACCCGCTTGCGGGGTAAGTATGTGGCATCCCGATCTCTTTTTAATGGGGGAAACGATGAATTTGAAGGGATCGTTGGGCGTCATAAGGAGAGGGCGCTTGCTTTGAAATTTCTGAAGAAGGACTGGGTTGTCGGGCAGTCGTTGCTAGCTGGAGCTGGCGACTTGAGGAGCATATGGTACTACCACACAGGGGGAATGTTGGAACTGCTCATGGCTGATCGAGCCTATGATGCAACAGATGCCAGGGATAAAGTGTACGCCATCTTGGGTATGGCTGAGGTGCCGCTAAATCCTCGAGAGCTGAGTCCACGACTGGTATGGGCAGAGGAGGCCGAGAGGGAACGACCGCTGATGAAGATCGATTATTCAGCCAGCGTCTCCGAAGTATATCAGCACACAGCAAAGTACCTCATCAACCGAGACCAGAACCTCGACATCCTCTGCATTTTGCCCACCCATCGAGATGAAGCATCCGACGACCTCCCCTCCTGGACACCCGACTGGCGTGTTTCATTGACATCGAGACCGCTGTATGAAAACTGGGATTTTATCTCGTACAAATTGGGAGCCTCGGGGTTCACCACGACAGACACTCAAGACCAAGCTGATCTCAACCGACTCACCGTAAAGGGCTTTGAGGTCGCTCGTATTGTACAAGTGCTACCGCTCTTCCCAGACACAATGCCACATCCACCCGAGATTCTAACAGGTTCGGCTGTCCCTTTTGAGGAGGGAAAACATATCCGCCGGTTTGCACAGACAACTGAAGGTCATTCGATAGCGCCATCCACGGCGGTGGTTGGTGATGCCGTTTGGATCCTTTATGGATGCAAGATGCCTATCGCATTGAGGCCATTGCCGGGTATGCTTGGTAAAGGAAGATTCCAGGTGATTGGGCCGTGTTACGTCGGTACAATCATGTTCGGAGAGGCCATAGAGTGGCTCATGGAAGGCGAGCGTGATCTTGAGTTAGCCTCCATTGTGCTGTTCTGATATCTCAGCAATGTTTGGCACAAGGACGTTGGAGTGCTGACTGAGCCCGACATTTTCATTGCTGAATTTCTGCATGTTTTTTGCGCTTCCGTAAATTTAGAAATACGGGTGTGCTGAAACGTTGATACGGTGAATTTCGAGTTGCGACGTGTACTGGTCAATTTGTTGACGGTAGAGAAGAAAGACATGCAGAACTATTTTGGGATAAGTGCCCCCATAAATTGAAAAGTTCTTGGCGCGTTGGATATAATGCAAGTCGTAACACGTCCCGTCTCGCACACTACCTCGGAGCCGACGACCCGCTCGAGATAGCGACCCTGGCTTCAATGCTCCAGTAAACCCGTGTATTTTTTCTAAACGCAATGTGATCTTCCTAAAATCATACCCTTATAGTCGCTCATGATACTATGAGCAGACACACAAGCAGTTGCCAAGCCTGACTTACTACAACAATCGTGTGTCTCCGCCGTCGCGGACGTCGTATGATTGAGGCGCTCGATGAAATATCGGTTGGTGATCTGGATCCCTGAGGTATTTATTTCCTACAATTACGTACTATACAGCATAATTAGGAAACACACATGAGTTCCCCAAAATGTTAAAATCAGAGGGGAAAGGAAGCCAAAACTTGGAAGGACACTGCAACGGTGCAACGTCACACCAGCGAACGAGGAGTCTACCACCGTGAGCATCTTCAACACCTCGAATGGGCTACACAATCGCGTGAAATTCACTGATAGGTCGCAAGCTTGAGGCATTATCCTCATTCAGGCCGCCAGAGGTCGAATCCGCAGGAAAGAGGAGCCAGTGGTTCCTACTCACTCTTCAGGCCTCCAGTGGCTGGATCAATCCTTTGCCTGCCTTCGTAGTCAACCTGTAGTTTCTCCGTTTCGGCACCCGCGATCCTCAGCATCCAGCTCGGTAAACCTTTCTGTAGACGGCATCAGTTACATGAGAGGATCGAAGGGAATTTGACGGATACATACGAGGCAAGAGACATATCGCATGAGTCCAGGCAGATATATGTTCCTACCATACCCAGAATACAGAGTATCAACTATGGCCTCGCCAACAGTATCAACCTTGAGTAGCGGAGTGAAGAAATGCGGCTGATTTGTCCGGCCACGGAACATCGGGGTCTCTGTAAATGAGAGCGTTACCAGAGATGTTCGAACTTTGGGTGCCTTGTGCTTGTATGCCAACTCCAAGGCAAGGGCCTGGCTTAAATGTTAAATGATAGCTTCAAATCCTCAGAATTGAAAACTTACCTCATGCAAGGTTGCCAATCCTACCTTCGAAGCACCGTAAGATGCAAGCTTCGCTGGCGTGACCACAGCGCTCATTGAACTAGTTCCGACAATGTGACCGTGATTCGATGCCACCATGGCAGGCAAGAATTCCTTCAAGATCAGGAATGGCGCAATCAAGTTGACTTTAAATGTAACCTCCACATCTTGATAGCTTCCTTCCATGACGGTCTTTCCTCTTGTCAATCCGGCATTGTTGATTACAACTGTAGGGTTCCCGATTTCCTCTCTGACCTTGGCACAAGTCGCTCGTATCTCATCAGGTTGTGAAAGATCGCATCTGTAGAAGTGAATATTCGAACCTTTTGGAGGTGTGAAAGCCAATGGAACGTAATCGATAATCACAATGCGTGTTCTCGGGTTTCGGTACAGCAGTGTTTCGGCGACGCTTTCGCCAATGCCACTACTGCCTCCAGTGATCAGAACGATTTCGGTATCCCAGTTCCAGCTCTTGTCCTTGGCCCAATTATTGTGAAATTGGCGGGTCAAGTAGTCATTTAGATCCAGCGCTATACCGATTGCTGAACATATTATAAAGGGGGTGAGCAATCGGTATTCCCGAAACGGCTCCCGCATAAGCATCCATGGGAAGAAATCCCCAAACGCACGAAACAGAGCGAGGATTGGAACATTGATCTTCGAGTTCAATAAGGCCTTTCGAATGATGACCGCTAACGGATCAATATATAATCCCTCCCGTGGCAAGAGACGACCGTCCCACTTGGCCTTTGTGGTTGTAGATGACATGGTTAAAAGCTTTGGTGGGGTAAATCGAGGATTAGGCGTCAAATGTTTTGCTTTAGACGTGTTGGGAACCGCGAAATAATAATGGTCACAGGTTAAAACAATACAAGCTCAAGGGACCTCCATTCTCTTCACCCGGTACGCACTTGGCGTTGTCCGGGACAGTTCCGCGACCAGGATCTTCCACCGGACTCCTCAACCAACAACGAAGTATACCCTCGGCTTATACTTCTCATGGCTATTCCCCTAGAACATCCGCGACACGACACACCGTCAAGTGGATCTACCGGCCTATTCGCATACCTTACACTGCGGCTCGAGAGAATGGGTAGTTCATTGTCACTCATTTTGACGATACTGGTCAGATGTCAGTTTTGAAAACCGCCCTTTGATTGTGAACATTCTCACCCATCTAGTCCCTCTCAAATGTACGTTCAACGCTATTAGAGCCACAGTCCTCACTCGCAAGCGAGAACTACCAATATCTAAATACATCTTCATATCCCTTATACGAAGCTTTCTCACCACTTTCTCTCCGCGCCAAATCCAATTCCTTTTCCCAAATGGAACGAAAACGGTTCTAAATTGGCATAGGCGCCAACAAAGTCCGGCTACACCTCAAGGACTTAGCCTTCAGCTTCACTCTGTTCCACTTCCCATATCCAGCGGTACCCTCCACTGGATCAGGGGAAATCCTCCTGGAGTTTCCGGTTCACCGAAAGCAATGCTATTCTTGCATGGCGGCGGATATGCGGTTCCGCTGTCCGATGCCCATCTTGACTGGTGCTATCAACACCTCCAGTCAGCTTGGCGCGCTGGTATAGACCTGCGTGTTGCTCTTCTGGAATATAGTCTTACCCCAGGTTCTCCTTACCCTACACAGCTCTGTCAGGCAGCCGAAGCGTTGGATGACCTTCTCCAGCGAGGCCTTCGACCGTCGGATATTGTCATAGGGGGTGATTCAGCAGGAGGCAATCTCACGTTCGCACTGCTAAGCCACTTACTACATCCTCACCCCAACGTGAAAAGAGTACATGTCAATGAGCCTCTGGCGGGAGCCTTTGGAATCAGTCCTTGGATCACCATGGACATGTCCACAGAGTCCTTCCAACGAAATTGCCAAATCGACATGCTGTCGCCATCGCTCGTCCAGCAAAGCGGAAATGACTACCTAGCCGGGACCACTGCAATATCCGAACTGGAACGTGGGGAGGGATGGACTTTAGCCTTTGGGGCTCGAGCTGACTGGTGGAGTGGCCTTCCAAATGTCGTGCGGCGACTCTATCTGAACACCGGATACCATGAGATGTTTCATGATCATATCGTTGCTTTTACAGAGCTCTTGAAGAAGGATCACGGGAATAATTTGGAGCTGACTCTGGACGTCGGGAGGGAGGAATCGCATGACCATATTCTGACGGATTTCATGCTGGGTAAACACAATGGGAGAGCATTTCGATCGCTGATGCAATGGACCGAAAAGGCATTCAAGCTGGGTAGCCTCGGCGATATGGCTTGGAATCTGGAAGAATAGCTGCTTGGGGGTAGCATCAAACTGAAGTCTCCTAGTGATCGTACATTGCAGACTCACTAGTTTTTCATATCTAACATTGCTGTATTGTACGTAGTTGAACTATACATGTTCGTTAAAGCATCTTGCCTACACCCTGTTATTTGAGTTAGGGAACTGAACAAAAAATATTAGGCAGAATAGAGCACCAACCGCTCCACACCCCAAGTGGCTTCGCACGCTGCCCTCCCATTTGCTCTACAGGAAGCAGCCTCTCTGGTCAGGAAAATGACATCAAAAAGTGACATGTAGCCCCGCCCCGCCCTGTTGTGATAAATGCCGTGGAGAGAATGTTCCATCTAAGGAAAGGGGTTTATCGAATTAAAAGCTGGATCGGAGAAGAGTCCTGCTTCCAAGAAGTAGATCGGGTCAAATACATCATCTAGCCCGGCATGTAACATGTGGCCCATAGGTGTTGTTGGAATGCCACCTGCCTCGTCCCCAATGTTACGATTTTGTCCCGGGTGATGATTATGGGTCGCTTGTGGTGAGCCAGGAGCAGTAGGTTGAGCTGAACGATTCGAATCGCCCAGCGACGGATCCATTTCAGCGAGGTTCCGGTGCCGTAGTACATGGTTCCGTAGTGCTTCCAGGCTTGCCAGGCACGTCTTAACGGATGAGGACTGGGGCAAGTTGTACATCAGCGTTCTTTGGCAATCGGCCCACGCAGAATTCCATGCCTCGCTCCCGACAGATTCATATATCGACGGGCAGATACCAGCCAGTAGAACTACCATGGCGGCAATTCTTATGTAGAACATGTTATACCACCAGGCCCCAGTAGCCTCTGTTCCGGAGTACTCCTTGACCGCTTTTATCAGATCCCTGGCTGTTGTGACGCATGCCAGCGCCGAATGAAAGGCAAACGGTGATGCAATCGTATTCGAAGCCGCTTCCTCATGACGCGGCGTTCGCTGACCAATAGAGTTATGTCGACAATAGTAAAATAAAACAGGGCGATAGAGCAGTAATCGCGCATGCAGGAATCTGACATGCAGAACATGGGACTGCCGTAGCAGTATAGAAGCAGGATCGAGGACCGTTCGGGTTTGTAATTCAGACTGAGTCCATGACAGGAATGAAGGCAGACGTCGAGCGAACTGTGATAACTCTTCATCAAACTCCACGAGGACGTCAAAGCTGGTGCAGCCATCGGGCAGGTCTACCTTCTCATTCTGAGCCTCGTTAAGCTTATATATCCGGAGAAGGATTCGTCCAATAATGCGAGATAGTTTGATGGCTTCCGCGAAGAACGCGATGATGGAAGTGCCTTCTGCACCAGGGTTAGAGATCCAGTCGTTGCTGTCCACAGGCCCTGGTAAGGACTGACTGGAATCGCCAATGAGCATTGCCGGCCGCCCTAGAGTCATGCTAACAGCAATATCCAAAATAACGCAACCATGCCACACTCGCCTCCTCACTTCTTTCTCTAGTGGATCCATGTGGTGTAGGAAACGACCCTCCTGAAGATGTAAGCCCAATCCCTGTGCAAGCCGGCATGCTACTCCCATCGTCGTCCAGCATTTGTTGGGACAACTTGTAGACTGCCAATATTGTGTTTGCAACAGGAGTGTCTGGACAAGGGCTAAACTGCCATCGGCGAAAAGATCGAGTTTTAAAAGATTTTGCGACTTCTGTATCAGGATATCTGACAGCCTATCCTTCTCAGCAATGGAAAGACTGGAGAACTGCAACCCAAGCGCTAACACGGCGTTGAAGGCGCAATGGAATACGACTGAGGAAGGCCCAGTCTCAATTGAAGCGCCTAATCCAAGCTCAGGCTTGTGAGGAGTGTGATGGCTCGCTGCAGGTTTCCATAGGTCTTCGTATGCTCGGTTGAACGACTCCTTGTGCAAGAACGGATAGAGCACATGGACACGGGTCCAATAAAGGGAGATGAGATTGTCCGTAAGGTGTCTGGGAAGCAGCGAAAAGTTTTCCGGTGCAATGTCGGATGCCACAGAAAGATCTCTTGCAGGATGGCATGATGGCTCAGTGCCCGGCCCATTTAAGGATGGTATGGCATCCTTGTGAAGAATAGCACTGTACATTTGGCGCGTAAAGGATAAGGCTGAAGAGGGTCCGTAAAATTTGTTGTTTGCGCCTGGAGATTCCTCCGGGCCCGCATTTGCGCCCATCGCATCTACAGGGCTTGATACAGTGGGGATAATCCCATGGTTCTGAGGTATGCTCTCGCGCCGGGGCCGATCTTGATCGTGAAGATGATTTAGATGATTTTGGTGATTTTGGGTTACGCTGGGATTCGCTTCTGTTCCCAAAGAACTGCGCATGCGGTTCAGTTCCTGCTCCAGCTGTGCAATCCGCTTGACCAGAGATTCGACATATTCAATGGTATGGGCAGCATCGCCAGAGGAAACTTTGTATATGCATTGTTGGGAACGAGTTGCGCAGGCGCCACAGACTGGTTTGCTGCCGTCGCAGCGAGCCTTTCGACCACGACACGGCTCACAGGCAATGGCAACCTTGCGTCTTTTCGGATTCGGTTCTCTAAGCGGAGAAGTGTGGGACTGCGATGTCATGCTGTAAGGCAGTTAGGCCGTTTGGATTGATAGGACTCTCAAGAGATAGGAACCAGCCCGTCGCCACCCTATGTACGTGTGGGTTGCACGTTTGCGCTGAGCCGGCGATTCCGAAACAAGGTCAGGGGTCACATCGGTGAGGTGCAAAAATGTGTGTATTTCTTGGCCCCTTTTGACAGCTTTCGACCATCCTCATTGTAATCCGGCCTTACGACAAGTGGTCTACAACGTTCTTATCTCAAAATTTTGATGTTTTAACTTAAAGATATTAAACGAAGAATTAAAAATAAGAAATAGGGTTAGGGAAGGAGGAATTGTTGCTACCTGCTCTTACCAGCTCGGATGTAATGTGCGAAGATCAGTCAACTATATTTCCTGTATTGTGTAAGTGACTAGTTTTAAGCCAATTAGGGATCATAGAAACAGCGATTGCATGATTTCAATACCGCAACGTAATCTAGTCGTTGTGAAAACTGGGTGACTTGGCACCATTTCAGCCAATCAAACCTTTGTTATCTGATTGCAACTGGTACCCCCTGTTTTCTCCAACGGAAGCGAAAGGAGGACGCGTTCGAGGCAAAGGCAAAGCCAAGAATTGTGCCCATTTTTGCATCGGTGCCTGTCCGTAGCTTACCCCTAATTCGACGAGGAAGCAAACGGTAGATTCGTCGGCCCCGGGTTCAAACTCGGATGGGAGTGAATAGTGGGGTAGGACCCTCGGATAGGGTGTGTCGATTGAGTGGTGAGGAGGTCTGCAGCAAGACGCGTTTTCGGGTGTAGGCAATACCGTGCCCGTCTGGGGAAATGGCTTTGAACTACCTAGGTAAGATGTGGCTGCTGGGAGTGGTGACGGAAAATCCGTGACGCCCTACCATCGTGCGTCAAACTTGGGTTTCGAAAAAGGACTCAATCAACGTAGGTTCGTAATCCACCAAGACCTCCAGTTAGTCGCCCCGCGCTCGGGTTCCGCTTATTCTGTCAACCGAGTGATGGCTGAGGAACATATGTATTCTTGCCTCATTCGACCTTACCTCACACCAGGACATTGAATCCTTAGTGATGCGTCTCATGAACATGTTGTGCTCGGGCGCTACCCTGGCAGTTACTGGGGTCGTCGGACTGTTACTCTGGCCCGCGAATTCCTCAATCGCTGCGTTCGATCACGGTAGGCCCCTAAGCCCCCCGGCGCGGAACTGAACAATCTCGCAACGGACATAATTCCGGCTGGATGATCAGAGGACATAGTCCGACATACTCGCCGTTGGTTTGTTGAATGAAACGACTCACACGCTAGTTCCTACCTAGTCCCAATAGATTTGCCTACCTCTCTCAAGAAAGGGTGGACCTAGGCGAGCACTTCCGTAACAACTCGGAGGGGACCCGAACGGCGAAAGCACAAGCGCAACTTGCACAACGCATTACCCCAGGAATACAATGTTTTGTGGGGAAAATGTATCAGATGGCGTTTCCCCGCAACGGTTCTGTCATTAGTCTTAAGAGTTGTCTCTCCTGGAAAGCATCCTCTTAATTCAATTGCAAATTTCCCTTTTCCTGGCGGTTCTAAACACTTTGTAGCCAACCATGGAGAATATCGACACAGTACAGTACACCAAAGTCGCCTGCGTTGGAACGGGACTTTCTGCAATTGCACTTGGCGCAACACTGAAAAGATGGTATGGGATTGAGGACATTCGTTTCTTCGAGAAGCAGCCGACCAGCGGTGGAACATGGTGGATCAACCAGTATCCAGGTATGTCTCTCCTCGAGTACATTTGCTGGAACTAAAACCGTCAGGTTGCGCATGCGACGTTCCCAGCGCACTGTATAGCTTTTCTTTCGAACTCAACCCAGGTTGGACCAAATTAATGCCTTCGAATTCGGAGATTAAGGCATATGAAGACCGTGTTATTTCAAAGTATGGTCTCGAGGAGAAGATGGTCTTCAATACAGAGGTTACTCGCTGCGTTTGGAGTGAGGAATCGTCCACGTGGACACTCCACCTTAAAGATCTGAGGACGGGCCATGTCGGGCTCCATATTTGTTCTGTTCTTTTCTCTGCGACAGGTCAGCTGGCTACGCCACAGCCGTGTACCATTCCCGGATACGAGACTTTCAAGGGAGCACTCTTCCACTCCGCTCGTTGGAGACAGGACGTTGATTTGAAGGATAAAAATGTCGTAGTCATCGGGAATGGCTGTAGGTTACTACCCTATCAATCATGAAAACTTCACTAAATATTGCAGGTACTGCTGCCCAGATTGTTCCCGCCACCATACCCAAAGCCAAACATCTGACACAGATGATCAGGTCTAAACACTGGATCTTTCCTGCGCTCAATTTCACTTACCCTCGCATCTTCATATGGATCTTCAAGTACATTCCCCTTGCAATGCGGCTTCATCGCTTTATGATTTTCCTCGTCGCCGAGAATGATTTCCGACTCTTTCCTATGACCAAAGGCGCAGCGAGGCTGCGTGAAGCTCGTCGAAGATCAGTCGAAAGCTACATGCGCAAACTGGCTCCAGCAAAGTATCATGACCTCCTCATCCCCAACTTTGATATTGGATGTAAAGTAGGCTCAGTCTTTTACCATTCTTTGAGAGAGAGATACCTAACGTGACATAGAGGAGAATATTCAACTGCGGTTACTTAGAGTCCTTGGACGCTGAGAACTTTACCCTGACCGATGACACAATCGTGGCCATCGAACCCGATGGCGTGAGAACCGAGAATGGATTTGTTCCAGCGGACGTCATTGTGCTTGCCACAGGCTTCAAGACGAATGAATTCTTGCAAAAAATGGAGGTTCAAGGCAAGAACAACGAAACTGTCAAGGACCACTGGGCCAAGTATCCTGGACCCGAAGCATACAACTGCTCCGTAATGAGCGGATTTCCCAATTTCTTCCTTCTCCTAGGACCGAATGCCGCCACAGGCCACACCTCTGCGTTGATGGCTGCTGAGAAGTGAGTTTCTGTAACCCTTGCCATCAGAAGTAGCTGACGCTCGTCCAGCTCTGTCAACTACGCCCTGCGCGTGCTGAAACCAGTTCTCACGGGCAAAGCAAAAGCTGTGGACCTGGAACCAGAGGCTGAGAAGAAATACGTTTTTAAAATGCAAGAGGAGCTCAAGAAACGAGTCTGGAATGCTGGTTGCGTATCGGTGAGTGTGAAGAAGTTCTCGTGACAAAATGAATGATACTGATAAGTGAGCAGTGGTACCTCAAAGATAACAAATGGAATTCGATGTCTTATCCGTGGTCTCAGGCCCACTTCTGGTGGCGCAGCCTGTTCCCGACCTGGAGCGATTGGAAGATCAAGGTAAGTGTTGATTTCGAGAATTCCGCCCCCGGCTAACCTCTGGACATATAGACAAAATCAAACTACGAAAGGATAGGAGACCATTCCACACATTTCAAGTTTCTAAGTTTGTTGGTACTGGGAGTAAGCGCTGCTTTGGTGGGGCGAGAATATCATCATTAGCACCTCGTAGGGAGACGATACTGTGTATAATAGATAGCGTTTGCGTTCATTGCCTGTTTTCATATTCGTGCGCTACCCCATCATTATATTCTTCATTTGGAATCATTTTGTATTCTTCACGTAAATTTTGAGGTCGCCGAGAAACTGAAGGCCTCATCCTCATGGTCATGGTCTTTGCTCTGCGGAGCCCAATAACGCCTAGCCAATAAAATGGCGACCGTGACCACAGCTTTTACACCCTTAAAGGTGTCTTCGCAAGTCAATTTTGGTTGTAAGGGCGCAACTGCGTCGACTGCATACCACCGACCATTTTGGACCTGCGCCACACCGCCCCCAGGAGCATACCGATCTACAGCTGTGGTTCGCTTGACGAACTGGGCACAAACTACGGACCTCGTTTACATTAACTGAGTTGTATCTTCAGTTTCCGGCGCTATGTTTGCCTTGGATGACGCCTGTGCTCAAGGACGGGTGCGTCCCGCGGGTCTATCCCGTCCGCGCACCAGCCGCCCTCGCAGGAGCCGAGAACCATGAGAATGCCGACGCATCTCCAAACTTTGCAACTCCCGTGCCATTCTCGGCTTTTAGAGGCGGAAGTTCCCGCTATATCCCCGCTTTGTTTCTATATTCCTATTCAATATGGATGCCGGTGCAGCGGCAGCCCTCCGCGAGGGAGTGAAGAGCGGGCCACTACTGTTAAAACACTTCGGAAATACCGCAACAGACATGATCTAGATCTGGATCCTCTATCTCTGTAACATAGTCTATGAATTAAAGCAGATAAAGGGCCTGTTGAGCGGTTGTGCCGTCTCTCCTCCCAGCCCCAACACTGGCCGCATACGCATCCCTTGGATTCCATGCTCGATTGAGATGTCGTTCACATCCCTCCAGGAAAGAATGACTTCACATACTGATACCATCGCAACGGCATGGGCTGACGTCTGCTCCACGTACAAGCCCGGCCAGATCACTCTAGCTCTTTTCGCCTTCACTCAAATCTTCGGATTTATCATTCCTGCAACCTTCTACATGCTTATTGACGTGGTCTTCCCCGATTTCTCGAAACGTCACAAGATCCAACCGCCGAACCGTCAGCATTCGAAGGCCGAAGTATCCCACTGTATAAAGGTCTCCCTCTTCAACAATCTCTGGCCAGTAATCGTGCTATTCACGACCACCTACCTCACCGATTTCCAATGGAGCTTATTCACCGTCACCCCAGAGCTACCCTCGCTTACGACCATTGCAAAGGACTTCGTTTATGGTCTTCTCGCGCGCGAAGTCATCTTTTATTACGTCCACCGCCTCCTGCATCACCCAAAACTTTACCCCTACATCCACAAGAAACACCACAAGTACACGGCTCCGATCTCCTTCGCAGGGGAATACGCTCATCCTATCGAACACATCGTGGCCAATATGCTACCCATCGTCCTCCCTCTGGCATTGACAAAGGCACACATCGTATCGTTCACAGTCTTCATGCTCTTCGAGCTCTGGGAGGCAGCGGCTGATCACAGCGGATATGATTTCTTGAAGTTGCCCCCGGCGGAGGTACACGATCTCCACCATGCAAAATTTAGGGTAAATTACGGAGCTATCGGCCTCATGGATTGGATTCATGGGACGGATGTCCTTGGGTGGGATAAACCCAAGAAGGTCTAAACGAACGAGGCAGAGAAGTACAGGCAGCCGAGGGCGGAAGTTTGTCAAAGTGTGTTGGGTGCGGAAAATATGGCTTCAGCTCATTCGGCAGCTTCACGGATCCACATATGAAGAAAGACATGGACTTCACAAGAGAAGGCAAGAATGGAATGCATCTGGCAGGTGGAAACCGATGGATTCCAAAGGGCATGAGGAACCCTGAAAGTGATGCCAGGACTGATAATTATTGTGCTTGGAAGGCAGTGGAAGCGCTATACCACAGTACGGGTGACATCAAAAGAGAAGGCGGAAAGTTCAAGTTGATGGTGCAGAGGCACCGCTACAAAAGTTAGAGGGCCACTTTGGTCGAGGAACTCGAGGACATATGGTACAATTATGGTGAAGGAATGTTCTCCATTTGATTTCCTCTTCTCTATATACAACTTCAATAAAAGCATAATGCAAACGTTGTGAGGTTATCAGAGCGAGAATGCGTGTCCTGCTCGCGACTCAGTGGCACCCCTATAGGTCAAAGGATTTTGAAGTGACCAATTGAGACCCTACATTCGAAGGTTATTATCGCCCGCGCACAAAAGTCCAGGAAGGCCAACGGCCATGCGTATGTTCCTATTATTTGGCGACCCCCCCGGAGAGCTTACCTGAGCCAAGCTCAGCCGCTCGTAGCCAACAAGATAAGACAACGCCCCACGGATTTGTGGGCTAAATCGAAGGCCCCACGGTATTCGCATTCTGGTGTGTACAACCTGTTCAACTCTCCTGATACAGGAAACAAATTAGGTCTCGCGCCTCGTCCCGTGCAACCATCAGTGTTGTAAAGGTATGATGATATCTACTGTCTGCGTATGAATATTAACCAGCCCGGGGCATCCGGTATATTGACTCTTTCGCTGTGGGCATAATCCTTGGGACATTCCATATGTGAGAGCCCCAACACACCATGATCAGATTCTCGACTGTACCCTAGATACTGGTCTCACTTTCCCTTATCACCGAACCTAGCGTCTCCACAAGCTCATGATGCATACGAGGATTGAATTTGTAGACAGTGAGCGGACTCGAACGGCTCTGCAGATTGTGCGCAGCTACCTTCTATGTTATATTTTCGAGAACAAAGCCTTTATTGGGATCTAAGAAATTGGGTATATTGATACAAAAACATTCCCTGGACCAATTCTTCCGTAACAAAACCACAATCCCTGTACGCGCAACTCTTGACTCTTAATATATCAGGAAACGAACCTCTCGTCTATTCCCTTAGTCCGCCCTTACAATTCAACGTATGCCCTACTCCTCCTCCTCAGCCACAGCGCAGCCAAAACGAGAAAACACAGACCTGCATACGAATAAGTCGAAAGACCCAATAACATGTCGAGGTGGAGCATACTGTCTACGGCATTCGATTTCATGCCTACTGCTCTACTCGTACAAAGCCAGATGGAGCAGAGAATCAGCAAACTCAGCTGCAGGTGGGCACCAACGCCCATGTCCGTTTGGGAAAGGGAAGCAGATAGGCTGGATGATCTGATCATGGCCGTATTGGCAGTTTGTGTGTTGGAGGAGAACATGGAAGGCGTCTCACGAAATGGACGTGTCTCACCAGTGGATTGCGAGGGAATTTGGCACTGAGGTTGTGAAGAAATGGAGATGTCCTTGACTTTATCTATGGGGTCGAAAGCACTTTGTTTCGAACCCCCGCGCACAGCAGCACAATGGATATATGAATCTGTCCACTACCATCGCATGGCTCAGACAAGACCTGGCTGCGCCCATCAGCCAGCTGAGTCTCTAGGTATGTTGTGTTAATGCCGTCCAATCACAGCCGCGCTTATGCAGTAATCCCAACATGGCGCCCGTAGCGTCTCACGCCAGGTCAGCAAGGCGGTTATGCCCTCCTGAACTGGCAGTCAGCCGCCTTGCTTCCCCGCAGTATCGGGCTTATGCGAGGTGTTTAAGAGACTAGCGTGGGGCTGAATTGGGTCCCAACAACATCCGCGTCGAGATCTGGCGTATAAGTCGTTTTGGGGGCGATTTCTTCGCTGTGTACACGTCTTTGGATTTGACCGAAAATGGGTTATCCTCGGTTGGGGCCTTTTCTCAGTCCAGCTGGCGAACCAAGAAGGGTTTTTGCATCTCGTTACTCCATATTTTGTCTAGGGAAGGACGAATTAACAGCACTTTTATTGTAGACGTCACTTCTTTCTTTTAACAGCACTCCCCTTTTGGGATTAGCGCTGCGCCTCAAACATCTAGTACCTACTACGTACTCCTCCGTCGCCGCTACCTTAAGCTTAAGTTTAAACTTCACCTTATTTTTGGTTCCTTTGACTGTTCATACTCCCGAATTTGTCGACAACCGTTGCCTCTAGGCCCCTCCCCCCTCCGAAGGGCGCTGGTCGATGACTATTCCTCACTGACGAAAGGCGTGACCTCATTGGTTACGTCTGTGCTCCACCACGTGCCAGGCACCGATTTCCCTTTCCGCCCTTTGGCCCTTCCATGCTACAACTGTTTTTATTTCCCTACCAAAGTAGCTTTGAGTTTCCCCCGATCCGATCGGTTGTGCATGTTACGTTACCTACGCTTGCGGTGGGGAAAGGGCGCATGAGCAATTGTTGCCTGCAGCTGCAGCTCTGGTGATGCATATGCGAAGGGCGGGAAACTTGACTTTCACATACGGTATATAAACGCAGGTCGTCGCCCAGATGGAGAAGGCCATCGCCGGACTCCGGTCGGCCAAAGTTTCGCTCAGAAGCGCTGGTTTCCAACTAGGACTTTTTCGCTGCAGGACATCGGTGTACCCGCCATCTTTTATCCCAGCCACACCTTTCCGCATCTCACCATCCTACCTATCCCGGAGGGCATATTCAAGGTTATCCTCACTTTCTTCACGCAACGATTCACGTCCCGGATCAAAAATGTCGTCTCCAGAAGTCTCTACTCTCTCTCACGTCACGGAACGCAAGCTCGACAAGCTTGCTTCCCACCGCGAGAAGTTCGAGGCGGAAAAGAGCGCCATCCTCAAGAGCGTAGCGGCGGCACCTGACACACATGCAAAGGTGCAAGCGCTTCTTGACGGCTTCGAAAAGTACGGTATTACTGCGCGCCAGCCCGATTTGTCCCTCCGCAACCTCGAGTACTTCATCCATCAGGCAACATCCGACCCTTCCGTTTCTGAGTCACTTCTTCGCGCTTGGCAGATCAAGCTTGAGCGTGAGTTGGAGATTGGGAGCACGAAGTTCGAGTATGCCGCGCTCTTTGGGAACCTCGTGAGAGAATACATCAAGTACCCGAACCCCGGAATCATCGCGTCGCGCCCTGAGAGCCCGAACAGTGACACCGGTAGCTTCGATCAGGTTGGACGGAAAGAGATGCATGAGCAGCGGGCTCAGTGGGAATCACTTGTCTTTACCGAAAAGAAAATGGATCAAGCCAGGATTGAAGCATATCTGAACGACATCTTCGGCGATATTCATCAAGCGCAGAAGATCAAGAAGTCGCCACTGCAGAATCTCAGAGATGCAATGAAGCATGTGATGGATTTCAAGTCGGAGCTGCATACGCCCAAGCGCCAAGAGTCCCAGAACGACGACTTGGTGACTCCAGAGAGGAGGTTCACCACGCAGATTTTGAAGTCTTGCATCAGGGGCGTACTTCAGGCTGACTTGCTTGTTGGCCAGAAGCGGGAGGCACTCATGAGCCTGGAGTCCCAGCCCGCCGTTCTAGAAGAACTTGTCGATGTTCTCAACATGGACCTTGAGGGACTTGACACCTGGGAATGGGATCCCTCCCCGGTTCCTCTGCAGATGAGACGACAGCTCAATGGCAAATACCGTGTATTCATGGACGAGGAAACCCACCAGGCCATCCTTCTGCACTACGTCGGCAAGATCTGGGCCGTTGAAATGAAGAACGCATTTGTCAAGTTCTACCATTCCGGCGCTTGGTTGCAGACCCCGTTCCGGTCCATGGACAAGAAAGCAAGGCGACGCCGCGAGTACTTCATGGCAGGGGACAAAACTGCACAACCGACGTCCACGGTGCGTAACGAGCGACGCACTAGGTACCAGGAGGACTACTTTATGACCCAACTGCCCGACAATACATTCGACGACTACATCGATTATGCCGCCGAGGACCAAGACCATCGTCGCCGTGGAGGCCGCTCAGGTCGAGGTGGACACCGTGGGTCGACGGGCCGTAACAGTGAGCCCAAGTCTCCGCTGGCCACGAAGCAGGGCATGCTTCGTCTACTGACGACGGAAATGTTGCTCAACACAAAGGTGTACGGAGAGTTTACGGTTCTGCAGTCCGACTTCAAATGGTTCGGTCCCTCGCTCAGCCACGATACCATCTTCGCTGTCCTGAAGTTCTTCGGCGTCCCTGCCAAATGGCTGCGGTTCTTCAGGAGGTTCCTGGGACCTTCTCTGATTTTTGCCCAGGATGGTGCCGACGCAGAAGTCCACGTTCGCAAATGCGGAGTTCCTATGAGCCATGTGCTTGCCGATGCATTGAGTGAGGGGGTGCTCTTCTGTCTGGATTTCGCGGTCAACAAGCGTACGAAGGGTGCCAACATTTACCGCTTCCACGACGACCTGTGGTGCTGGGGACAGGAGAGTACGTGCATTCAGGCTTGGAAGGCTATCAAGGAATTCGCGGATGTTATGGGTCTCGAGATGAACGAAGAGAAGACGGGCGCCGCACTCATCGTTGCCGACAAGAAGAACGCTCGTGCTCTATCTCGCGAACTGCCTAATGGAAAGATCAAATGGGGCTTTCTGGTGCTTGAACCCTCCGCCGGCCAGTGGGTAATCGATCGCAGTCAAGTGGACTCGCACATCGAGGAGCTCCGTCGCCAGCTCGGAGCCTGTCGCTCGGTCATGGCCTGGGTGCAGGCGTGGAATAGCTACGTCTCGCGCTTCTTCTCCACGAACTTCGGACAACCGGCAAACTGCCTCGGGCGTGCCCACAACGACATGATCATCGAGACCTTCAAGCATATCCAGCATGGCCTTTTTGCGAACAGTGGAGTTGCCAATGCCACGGAGTACCTGCGTAGAATGCTGAAAGAGCGGTTTGGCACTGATGACTCCGTCCCGGATGGCTTCTTCTACTTCCCTCCTGAGCTGGGAGGATTGGGCTTGCGGAACCCCTTCGTCACGCTCTTCGCTACGCACAAGAAGAGCCTCCGCGACCCCAGCCAACGCATCGAGCGCGCCTTCGAGGAGGAGCAGGAGGAATACGAGCGCTTGAAAGAGAAGTGGGATTCCGGCAAGGACCGACCGATTAGTGCAACCGATGCTCCTCGTAACAGAGCCGACGCATCATCCAGGGACTCCGACGCCGACGAGCCGTTTCTGAGCCTGCAGGAGTTTTCGGCTTTCCGTGAGGAGACGTCTGTCTATTTGCATCAGGCGTACACGAACTTGATGGAGTGTCCGCCGGAGCACGGGGTCGAGATTCCTTTCCCGTACTTCGACAGCCGCATGGATCAGACGCCTTATTGGCGGTGGATTTATACATTGTATTGTGGGGAACTGAAGCAGAAATTTGGGGGGGAGGGCATTCAGTTGGGCGAAAGGGATTTACTGCCGGTGGGGTTGGTGGATGTGTTGAAGAGTGAGAAGGTGAGGTGGGAGGGCTGAGCCGGGACAGTTGGACAGGAGAGGTTGGAGGAGGCGGAGGGAAAATTGAGGACGAAGTGACACTCGTGTATGCCCCTATCGAAGGGCGCTCTTATGATTATGTGATACCCCACTCATGAATGAATCTCAACTCCTTATCATCCACTCGAGGCCAAACTGTCTTGAACGTGAACAACTCAGGCATCCAAGAACCTCATTTTATCTTTCCTCCTTGTTAGTATGCAATACCACAGCCCGCGGAAACTCAGCCACAGAAAGGAGAATGGGCCCTGGATGCCAGGTCAGAGTCCAGTATGATACCGTTTTCATGCAACTCGTGTTATGGCCCTACACCCGACCCTACCTCTTGCCTCCAGACTCCAGTTTCCCTTTCCCATATCCCTCCTCCCCGCAAGGCAGCTCCACCGGCTCCAACCCACTCCCTTCCAACTCCGCCCTCGGACTGCTAACCTCCATCTCCCGCCCCGCAAAATGCGCATACTTCTCAACAGCAGACACGTGTCCCATATAAGCATAATCCGCATATAACTCGACCGCTTTCTTGTTGTTATCGCGACGCCCTTTGCGCCGCCAGAGGAGGAAGAGTCCGGCTAGGAGGAAGAAGAGGGCTCCCACGGCGCCGATGGCGATGCCGGCGATTTCGCCGCTGGAGAGGGGTGTGCTGCTTCGAGGAGGACGATCGGAAAACAATATTGGTGGGTTTGATGATGAGGTGGGGGTAGGGACTGTTCCTGATGGAAGCGCTGAAGCGGAGCCCGTGCCTGTAGTAGTATGCGATGTGGATGCTGGAGGAGTTGTAGATGACGAGGAGGAGGCAATGGTGCTGCTCGGTGTAAGCAAGCTCTGCAGGTCCAATTTCCAGGCAGTGGCTGAGGGGGACACGGCGGATAGGGAGGAGAATGTGTCGTTGGAGAGGGCGGGGGAGAGGCTGGAAAGCGGGTTCTCGGGGGCCCAGCAGATGTTGATTTGGTTCTTTACTTGGGTGCATTCTTCTCTGAAAGTGGAGTCAGCCTTGGATGATTCGAGTCGCTTCTCAATTGTGCAGGTAGGTAGAGAGTTCCTTTAGACTGGAGTCCTCTCCTTCCTTACTCCAATCTTCCTACTCCATGGATAACAGAAAGGACAATCAAACCTTTTCGACAAACAGCAGAATGTCCCTCCACCCTGAGCGTCACACCCCGTCTGAGTTGCACCTGGCTTGGTCCCTCCCTGTCCACTGCACGTCTCACTCCCCGTCCAACACACATTCCCTTTCCCTGGGTCACAGCAATAGTATTTATTCAACAATGTATCCCTCGAGCACACGTTCGGTGGCTCGCATTTAAATGGCATGCCCGGACACGTGAAACCCGTCGCGTTACTCGCATAGTGGAACTCTTCGACAACGGCGCGGATGGGGACGGGGAGGAGGGCGAGAGCTGCTGTGAAGAGTGGCCGCCATGTCATGGTTGTATATTCTTCGCACGCGCCGTTGAGGGCAAGGAAGGTGACGATGATGTCGAGGAGACGGACATGGAGATCAGGGCAGGGCAGACCTTCCTCTCGGTTTATCAGGCCAGGTACCTGGTCCAGAGTCCAAAAGGCGGAGAATTTGCGGCGCGTACCTTCGCACCGGGTCTATCCATTGCCGTGGTACAATGGTCCTGGAGCTGATGTGATGCATGAGGCCCAGGTTGACGTTGGGGTCTGTTAGTAAAAGGGCCAATGAAAAGAGGAAGCGACCCCAATAATCCGTGAAAGATGAAACTGTGGGCTTGGTTACTAGTCCAAGCATGAGGGGAGAATTCATGACAGCAACGTTCGCGTGGCGGTGCGTTGTCCGAGATCGACCCTCTTTGCAGTCGCTGACGTTGGCCGGGCGTTTCGCTCTACCGTTTCTCGACAAATATAAAGTCCCCCGACTGCTTCCTCAACATCTCCATAACTGTTGCTTGTAGATGGGCAAAACTCGTCGTTCAGCTAGCCACATATGACCCAGCGAAGGTTGACTCTTGAGGTTCTCAAGGCGGCGCCTAGAAGTGGACGGACCGTTCCATATTCCTCGGATCGTCATGTCATTGGCGCCGGTGTTTTTAGGCCCCAAGCCCAAATCTCCCACCAGACCCCAAACAGAGTTGCACAAACCACTCTCATGCTCTCGTACGCAATAATAAACACAATAACGCGTCCTTGGCCGTCTTATGCGGTAGGTAGCACTGCAGTCAGCATGGTAGCCTAATAAATACGAATGGTGTCATAATATATTCGAGACTACATACTAGGATATCGTGTGGACTTGCGTCCGTCTAATCTCATCAATCTTTCGTGAATTGATGCATTTTGGTATAATGCGAGCCCTCTAGCCTTTTACAATGACATTGCGTATACATGAAATGATCGTCAAAAGGCGTTGATGATTGCCGACCATGCCTGAAGGAGAGGACGAATACAAAAAGAGAAAGCCGTATCCCAAAAACAGACCAGAAAGCGATATTCAATCGGCCAGAAACGCGCCAAAACACTCCCTTTTTGAACGCCAAACATGAAGGGTATGTACAGGACAGGACCGCAGACGATAAGGAAAGCCATACTGTACAGGTCTAAAATGATGCAGGGTTTTACCAAGTTTCCTAAGCCATAGTCAGCATACGTATGATATAACTGTGGAGAGTCGACTTACAGCAATATATTGCCCATCATCCCTCTTCTTCTTCCAAAACTCTCTCGCCTCGGCTTCGCTCATACGAGCCTTGCGCATCGCGACATCGATGAGAGCTTCGTGGACGCCTTCACCCATGCCTTTGCTACTACCGCAGACAAAGATGCGACCGTCCAGCGCATTGATGACGAACCAGACAATATCGGCCTGTACGCGAACCTCGTCCTGGACATACTTGACCTCGTTATTGCCTGACCGAGCTTTACGGCTCTGTACGACTTTCTTGATCTCGCGTTCGTGGTCGCCGAGTTCGCCGGAATACAGCTCGTCCAGCATAGAGTCACGGACGCCTTGGATGAGCCAAATCTTGTTCGCGCAATTCGCGTTCTTCAACCGGTTCAGGATGAAGCCTCGGAATGGGGCCATTCCAACGCCAGCACCAATCAAAACCATTGGACCTTCTCCATGAAATTCCTTTGACAGGGGATTCGCCATAAGGCCACGGAACATGGGGATCCGCAAATCCAGAATACTGCGATCAACACCCTCATTCTCCGAGTTGATGAACGCCGTCGCTACGCGCTCCATGAAGCCGCTGCCAACACCTGTCCGCACCGCGCCCTTGTGGTGCCAGTCGGGCGTCTCGTGAACAGTGACCGCGATTTCGATGAGTCTGCGGTTGCCGGGAAGGCCCGGACGGGCGGATGAGATATGAGGATCGTTCGAGAGCGAGTAGAAGCGAGGCATCAACTGGTTGAGGACGGAAAGGAGGTGGGCGAAATCTGGCTTTGAAGAGGGGAACGCGTGGAGGAGCTGTGCGAGCGTGATGTGGGATGTCGTGCGCAGATCGCAGAAAGCGGCTTGGCCTTCCGCAGAGCACAGGTAGAAGAGGATCTTCTTTTCATTTGGCGCATCGGCATACTCTGCCATGACGCGAAGGAGAGGCTTCGTCGGGGGATGGGACTGCACATCGGTACACCAGGTCAGCAGCTCCCGGCGTGTCGTGACGAGTTCTCGCGGCTGATCTTCACCCCATATTGTGGGCCATCGTCCGGACTTGGTCTTGAGCGTAACAGGCTTGTCGCGCACAAACTTAGGAATGCATAGAATATCAAGAAGTTCGTCGACCTCCTCCTGGGAATTGGGCGGGCATACGCCGATGGCACCCCCAACCTTAAAGTCCAAACCGCCCTCATCTGGATAATCCGTGACATCAATGTCAAAGTGGAATGTTCGCTTTTCGGCTCCCGGCTTGGTCAACTCGCGTGCATGATACAGTGGTGCGGGGAAGACCGAATATGGCGGATGCGGCTGAACGAATTTGGGAGGCTCTTTGTGGACGGTAGTGACGTGCTTGATCTCCTTGGAAGGTAGGCCCTCAAACGACATGTTGACATGTGGCAGCTCGAACGTATTCGTCAGCTCCGTGTCCAGGGACAGCGGACCCAATTTCAGATTCAAACTCCGGAAGGCGACATTGTCGGGTATGACGACGGGTATGAAATTGGGCGACGAGGTATCCGGTGCCAGCGTCTTGAGTAGACAGCATCCTCCTCCACAGCACCGGCTGATGAGCTTGGTTGCCGTCTCCCCCTCACCCAGTATCCGTCTGATGTCGGATGGGCTGTCTGAAATGAGGGTAGTGGAGGCGCGGCGGCGACCGGTCTGGGGCGGCTTCAGCTCATTGACGTCTACGGCGGCGGCGGGAAGGGCTTCGAGCTTGTCTATTATGTCGTCGACCTCTGGGGGCTCGGTGATGGGGGTTACTGGGGTGTCTTCATCGCTGCTGTGGCTGCTCCACAGGATCGATTCGCCTGCGGACTTCGGCGATCCGGGCTCGGGTATTGAGCTCGAACTCGTTTTCTCGGGCTTCAGGACGGGTATGTTTTGGGGTTCGGAGGGTATAGGGTCGTCAGGGTGTGAGGTGGAGGTCGAAGGTATCGTATGGGTGGCCATTGTGCGTAGGGGATATGGAGGTTGTGGAGGAAGTCGAGGGGAGGGAACGGCCGATGAAAAGGACGCGATAAAGACTCGGCCTGGGCAGGTGGGCCATGGTTAGCAAGATTCTGACTCAGCCACGGATCTCCAAGATGGATGCGAGCCAGCGGCTTCAGGTCGCGCTGCAGCGGTGCGGAAATATACGCATCGCGCGGCGGCGGACTCGCGGAAGCAGCTTTCGCGGGTGCCGAGATGGATGATTGTAAAGCGAGGGATGAGATGATGTGTGGTGGGTGGTGTTGGTGCCATAATCTGATTATCAGATCGTGGGGGCGACTAGCGGGGACCTCACCTTTGCCTGGAGCACTGTGCAACACAGCCGACGAGCGAGAAAGGAGCGGCTGCCAGCACGCGCGGACACGGAGCAATGTAGGCGACACGGTTGCGATGAGAAAGCAATGGGATTTGGGTAGGTGTCGAGTATTTGGGGAGATGGCAATGGTGATGAGGGTTCCGAGGAGGTCGCCGTTCCCACTTCCGTAGGTCACCGCACAGTGGCATGATGAGGTCAATGTGCGTTGGGCCAATCTATTACCCCTTCCGGCGGGCCGATGCCAAATGCAAAGCCTGCGATGCCTCCTGTACCAGTTCTGAGCCTGAAAATAGCGCGATTCACTACCACTGTGAATATTTCTCCCGTCAACAAAATGATTATAAATACACCGTTCAAGTGTCAGTTGAGCGTCGCGGCTGTCGCAATAGCTTGCAGATATCACGGAGTTGCGGCAAGAGACGGCAATCCGTCTGGCTCCCCACATAGGGTACATTCGCCACTTGCGACTACCTGACGTCGCAGCCTGCCAAGCAGTGGAGGCTTGCAGAAGGAGCAGTCCAGAAGAGAAGAGGGCGCCTTTTCTTTTTTGCCGGGGGAAAAGGTTCGCATTGGTGAACTCCAGCTGTTTTTGAGTTCTATACGACTCCGCGGGTAGTCCTCGGTGGTTTTCATTTTTATGGGCTGCGATTCCGGCGACATCGGTGCTTTCTCAGCGCTAACTACCAAAGGCTAGTTCAGACTTGAGCATTCAATACCACAGTATCCGTGGAAATGCTGTGTACGCAGTTCAGTACGCAGCAGCGTCGACCGAGTGCTCTATTGTAAGGAGTGAAGCACTACATCTTCTGCTGGCTCTTTGTGCAAGAAGGCATTTTCTCGTGAAAGGGAAAGGGCTGCAGAGACTACACCTTTCTTGTAATCCTCCAGGGCTATTCCAAGGGTAGCTTCTCGCATACCCTCTATGCAGTTGCCCGAATCGTGACCATTACCATCATCTCTGGCTCCCCCAAACGCCTCCGCCGCCCACAAACCCGACACCGTTACACCCGCCCTTTCCATCAAACTCCACCCCCAACACGCTATTCGCAACCCACTGCGCAGTCCTCGCATGCAAATCCTCCTCCCCTTTCCCAACCCCCTCATCCCCCGCAAACACCGTGCTCTTCCCCTCCGCCAGCGCCTGAAACACCACCAACTGGTCCTTCAAGTATTTATCGACACACCCACCCTTCTCAATCTCAGACAGGAGCTCCTTCAACGCTTTCTCAACCATCATTTTGATAGTCGTCTCTTCCCGTCCCACCTTCACAGCTCGACCGTCATGTAACCAGTCCCTGCCCAACTTCATCCCAGTCGAAGTCGTCGCTACAAGGAGCAGGTAGTACCGTCTCGAGTGTCCGGAATCCTGGAATACCGTCTCCACATCTCGCTCCCACTGCACCTCCCGATCTTCGAAGATCTTTCTCCGATGTTTCCACAGCACCGTTTCCAGCGCTTGCCTGCACAACCTCTCGCACGCCCTGGGCGCAAGAAACGTAGCCGTCAAATGCACCACTTCTCCCCTCTCGGTAAGCTGGAATCCGGGCAGGGTACCCTTTATGGGCGTAATCTCGTACTCCACACACCCGAGCTCCATCTTCGTCCCAGAACCAACATGCGCCCATCCCCTCTCCTTCAATCGCGCCTTGATCCTCGGTACGCCAATCTTCTCCAACATGGGTAGCAAGACCTGCTCAACGTAGTCGAAGGACGGTGACGCCGACATATTCGTCCCACCAGTGATCTTTAGTGTAATCGTATCATGCGAGGTCTTCGCAAAGAGGACGTAAGGCAACAGAGCCTGGAAAATGAGGTTGACGGCTCCCGGCGTCGTCTGTCGAACATCCCATACGGCTCCAAGAGTATCGTTGGATTCCAAGTTAAGTTGCCCCATAGCCTCTTCCAACTCGACATCTCCATCTACTTGATCTCCGCCGCTCTTCTTCGGTACGAAAACTAGTTCTTGGCTCTTTAGTTCGAGGCCAGTGACCTGAGCTTGCGACGCTCGCGCTAGCCACTCTACGCCCTTCATGTGTTGGGCTTTGAGACCTCCGCCTCGTGATCTGTTTCCACGGATGTTGGTGATATGAACGGGTATTCGAGTGAGCGCCGAGAGGCCAATCGCGAGGCGGAGAATTTGTCCACCTCCTTCAAGTGTTGTGCCTTCAATATGGAGAGGGCCTGGGGTGTCCAATGACTGAGGTGGTGGGCCAGAACCCATGATGCGCGTTAGATTGAGGAAGCGTCGTGATAAAGTAAGGGGATGCGCGGATACTGAAGAGATGATGGTGTGTTGGGATACAACGAGGCTGGACAGTTTCAAGAAAATTTGATAGCCCAACCGCGAAGAAATGGACATGAGAGAGGAATAAAGACGACAGATGCCTAGTGAGGGAGGGAATGGAGCAGCAAATAAAATGCACTTGAAGAAGGCGGTCAGTGGGTAACTACTCTTTCGGGGGGATGAGTCGAAATGACAGTCACACCTTGGGTGTGGCTGTGCAGTTGGCGCCTCAACCCTTGACACCATGAACGCACCCGAGCACAACAACATTTGAATGAACCAAGGATCGCACGCAGCCAAAGCGCAAAATGCTGCTAAATATTGGGGACTCGATGTAACAGGCAAATTGGCAGGCCAAGGTGGGACCTTTTCAAAGGGTATAATAGACAAATGGGTATCGACACTCGAATGGTATTCGCACGAGCTGGAGCTCGCCGCCCCGTATGCGACCTTTCGACCTCCACCTGCTCATTTCCAGAGGCCGTATGGTCCGTTCGTGTTTTTCCAGAGCTTGATCGTGCCGTCTTCGCTTCCAGTAGCATACAGCTTTCCGTCGGGGGAGAAACTGATGGACCAAATCGGACCATGGTGACCTTTGTTGGTCTCTAAAATAGGGGTCAGCAACTCAAGCTGAGATCCATTTCAAATAGGCAGACATACCCAGTTCCTTCTCCTCGTTGAAGTCCCAGACTCTCACCCATGTATCATTCTGGGTACCGCCACCAGTGACGAACTTGCCTTCCGCACTATGCAAGGCAACGCTTGCAAGTTCATACGGCGTTTTAATGCTCTTGATCAAAGAACCAGGGGCCGTGCTGTTGAAGAAATAGACACTCTTTCCGGCTGCAACGCTGAGGAGCCCATCTGCGGAAGTGTTGTCCAGCTCACAACTGCCGACAACACCATCCACTGTGTACTCTCCAATCGGTGACTGCGTCCGGAGATCCCACCACCTAATCTTCTTGTCCTCTGCCGCTGTTATCACGATACTGGGGTCCGCCGTCCAGACTATCGATTTAATCGTGCCCTCGTGCACACCGGACCCAATCTCGTAGCAATTCGGGGAAGAAGTCGAAGACTCGTTCGAGAGATCGAAAATACGAAGTTTCTTCTCCATTCCTCCTGTAGCTAGTATTTGCGGCCGCGGCTGGTTCGGGAGAGCGACGGCTCGGACGATGTGATTATGCGTGAGAGTATGAAGAGCTTCACCGGTGGTTGTGTCCCACACTTTTCTGTCTGGGGTAAGCTTTCAACACCGCAGGGGGCCAGTGAATTCCTACGCTGAGAAGTCGGCAGAAGCGGTGGCTGCAAGGCTGGCATCTTGCGAGAGTCTTGCCTGCCATACTGCACCCTTATGCCCAAGAAAGGTCCCTATCCTGCCCAGGTCAGCTATCACCTTAGGACTTCTCGTTGCTATACACACCAATCCCCAGTTACCCCGTCGCGCAGCATAGGGTTCCCATCTGATAACGTCAATGGACCATCCTTGCACAAATTCATTCCAAAACGCACCCTTGCAGGACGAGATGAGGTAGTACTGGTCGTCTTCAACGATACCCGAGAAGTGGATGTTTGGTACTGGTCGTGAATGGCCGTGGCACGTCAGCGGAACAACCTTTGTGGTTTCTTGACTTCTTAGCACGCTCTCGTGTCAGATAATGTTCAAGCGGACATACCCATGGCGCAAAAGAGGGGATGAGTAATTGAACAGGCAATGATGGCGATGGTGCGGCTTTGACTGAGGAGCGTTCCACCAATGACGTGAAATAGACTATGAAGACTGACAATGGAAGGAACTATTCATGCAAAAAAAGTCATAAAGTCATACGTTGTTTGTCAAGCCCGCACCTGCATGCTGGAGCTTCGTTTGAACCCCCCCGGATGAGGGGACGGTTTAAAGTTTATCCTGACGGCCCGGGCCAGAAAAGGCTAACTGCATGTGGAAATATGTATTGGTCACGTGGAGACGGCTTGGAACCCGACTCTTCGTGCTAGGGAAGAGGACTACTCTTTGCTACATCCTTTCAAACAAAGATTAAGTGATCGTTGCAAGCTTCGAGGAATCCGAAATTATCAAGCAAACATATCCGACCAACCATTCACCCCAACTCTGGTGAGGAACAAACATCTAATCATGACGTCAGCGCAATCTAGATCATGGTGTCAGCTTTTTCATCCATCCCTCCAACGACATGATGGTGTAATGTCCCCTTGTAGGAGCTTAAGCAGTGTCATTTTCCCAGTCCAAGAATCTCAATTACTGCCATCTCTCACCCATCACAATTGATTATAAATAATGCTCAGACCCACCTGCCTTCGACACTTCACTCGCACACCCATACCCAATATACGTCAGATCTCCCTTCGACCCCTCGCCTATATACCCAGCTCAACCTCTCCCATCCGTCCGTTCCATACTTCTCCCAAGCACAATACTGGTAAAGGACCTCATCCTTCACGCGCAACCCCAATCTATCCCGAAGACCCACACCCCACACATACCAACACAGCACAAAAGATAGCCACAGGCTCCATCCCAAGATTCGCCATGTCCGAGATCGGAAACCGCAAGGACGCGCCGCCGAAGCATGAGATGGTGTATTTCAGAGGATTGTTGAATACTGAGCGCCGATTCGGTGATTTCAGGACGGTGCTGCATACGGGACTTTATTCGCAGGTGGTGGCTATGGAGGTCCCCGTGAATGGAGAAATCGGAGATGAGGTATGTTTGTTGTAATGATAGTCTACAGCTCCAGTTTCTGTAGAGCTAATGCTTGCACAATAGGTCCATACCGTGGATCAGATTCTGCTCTTCACTGCCGGCAAAGGTTTGGCTACTGTGGCGGGAAAGGATCAAGAAGTCCAGGCGGGCGACGTTGTTGTCGTTCCGGCCGGAACTCAGCACCAGTTCGTGACCGTAGGGGACAAACCCCTTGAGTTGATTACAGTATATTCGCCGGCGGAACACGCGCCGAGCACGGTGCATAAAACGAAAGAGGAGGGGGACAAGGCGGAAGAGGCAGGGATCGATGAAGCGCCAGTCTGGAGTCACAAGAGCAAGAAGGATAACGAGGACGCGGGCCTCGTGAGACTGGATGCTACATACGCCAACGAGTAAATGACAGCATGAATGCTGCGTTCAACATCCACCTACGCAGTTAAATCTGTACGATTAGAAAGTTCCATTATATGGCGTTCGTAATGTATCTGAGTAGTGCTGCTAAGCGTCCACATAACTTGAGTGGGGAACAATGAGCGAGGAGTATACTGTACAATTGTATGACCCGAACCAACCGTGCGCCGCACCAATGCTCCAGCAAAACTATCGTCTCTCGCTGAATAGTAATATCGCTAAAGTAGGGTATGTATGAAGCCTCAAAGTCAAGGACTCCTATCGAGGATAATATAATCGTTATGTAATGAAGCCGGGCGACCAATTGTCCCTACGGGCAAGTATACAGGCTCGCTTCACCTTCGTTCAACGAACAAGAATCATGGGCCCGCTCGAGTACGCCTATGACGGGTTGTTTTTGCTCACATCCTGTTCATCTCCCTCCTCATCTCCTTCCTCATCTTCCTGTTCCAGATCTCGCTCGATTTCCTCTTCTTCGGTCAATCTCGGGTCTTTGATCTGTTCAGCGGCCTCGCCGCCGCTCAACTGCCATTCCATAAGTTTGCTGAAAGCGCCGTCAGGATTGTTCGCGAGCTCTTGGTACGTTCCCTCTTCGGCTACTTGGCCGTCTGCACTAATGCAGATAATACGGTCCGCACGTTTGATGGTGGACAATCGGTGCGCTATGCTAATGGTGGTATTGCGTTCCTGAAGGAGTTTTCCGAGGGCCTGGTTGACAAGGGTTTCGGATTCCGCGTCCAGAGCACCTGCCCGGCTCGTTAGCATGTAAATCACACAAAAAGGGCTCCAAAGGACTTACTCGTTGCCTCATCAAGGATAAGAATGTCGGGCTTCTTGATGAGAGCTCGTGCAATCGCAATGCGTTGCTTTTGGCCGCCAGATAGCTGGGTTCCTCTCGCGCCTACATGTGTCTCGAGACCGTCAGGCTGCAGAAGATTAGCTTCGTATTTCTCTTCATTAGTGTCAATATGGAGACTTACGAAATCGCTGATAAACTGGCAGTTAGCCTTGCGGGCCGCGGCCACGATCTCAGCCCGCGTTGCGTTTGGAACACCATAGGCAATATTTTCCGCAATGGTTCCGGAGAAGAGGACAGGCTCCTGGCCGACGAATCCAATCTTTCTTCTCAATTGTTTTGCATTCAGCTTGGTGATGTCGCGTCCATCAATCGTGATGGTCCCCGCAGTGGGGACATAGAAACGGAGCAGCAAACTTGCGACTGTCGACTTACCAGCACCGCTGGGTGCTACAATTGCGACGTTGATGCCTTGATCTATCTTGAAGTTCAAGTCCTTGAAGATGGCGACAGCCGGACGAGTCGGGTAGCTGAACGAAACGTTCTTGAATTCGATTGGACCGCGGAGAGATTTCACGGGTTCGCCAACCGTCGGAGGGATTGTTGGATTACGGTCCTGGAGTTCGAAGAGACGGCTCGCAGCGCCCACACCTTTCATCATCTCACCCCAGAAGCTGGAAAGCCCGACCATGCTTGAGCCAGCATAGGCTGTGTACATCAAAAAGGACGACAATTCTCCAATAGTGATGGCTCCGGACTTGACCATGCTTCCTCCAGCATACAGGACGGCGATGACTGTTAGATTTCCCATCAATCCGGTGGACCCATAAAACGAAGCCGCAACCATTGCTTCCTTCTTGCCCAGTTCGAATATCCGTTTGACCTGGCGATTATATCGTGCGGCTTCCTGAATTTCGGCCGCGAATGCCTGACTAGTTCTTACGTTGCCCAACCGCTCTTCCGCTACTTTCGTCAGAGTGCCCAGGTTCTTCTGGATCTTACGGCTGATATTCCGCAAAGCTCGACCTGAGAAAAAGGCGACCACGGCGACCGGAGGACCGATTAATGCAAGAATACCCGTGAGCTTGAGGCTGACCCAGCCCATCATAGCGAAGCCCGCGGCGCCGCTAACGAGGGAGCGGAGTCCGTCCGATAAATTCTGCGTGATGCTCTTGCCCACGATGATTGTATCAGATCCTAAACGAGAGATGAGATCCCCTACTCTGTTCGCGTCGAAGAACTCGGCATTCTGAATGAAAGTTTTGCGGTACAGCTTGGAGCGAAGCCTGGCAACGATGCGTTCTCCAACGATACGCAAAATGATGATACGACCGAAATTGGCAGCCGCTCCAGTCGCTAAGACACCGGCCAAGGCAACGTAAAAAGTCGTGATGTCAAGGCCGAAAAGCATCTCCTTGGATCCTTCCGACTGCGTCGCAATATCCAATATCTTGCCGATGGAGAAAGGAACAGACATAGACACTGCTGATGAGATTAACAGAAACACCACCGCGACTGATAGTGTCTTCATTTCCGGTCGAGCGATTCTGATCAGTCTCCATATCTCCTTCATGTCGCCTGGCTGTCCCGGCCCACTTTTGCTCAACTTCGCGCTTAAATTGACCTTCGCAGCTGCAGAAGCCTTCTCCGACTTGGTGAATTCCTGGCCTTCGTCTTCAGGCTCATGTTCCTCAATATCGATGACGCCTTTCTCTCTCATCTCTTCCTTATATGACTTGGCAGCCTTCAACAGCGCACTTTCCTTCTTGTCTGCCTCTGCCAATGCCCTTGACAAACTGAACTGCCGTGAAAAGGGTGCTTGCGCTCGTGAAGCGATCGAGTAGGACGCATTGTCGCCGAGGAGGGTATCGCGATTTGGGCATCGAACTCGCTGGACGGCGGTTGATCGCGCATTGAAGCACCTCCACTGTGTCAATGTCGCCTGTCTCTGGGCCAATATTTTAGAAAACAGAGCTCCATTCCCAGGACTGTGCCAGGCTTTGGCGGAGGAGGGAAAGGTGATGCGCATGTCTGCGCGAAGGGCAGCGGACAGCTCGTTTGCTGTTCACCGAAGACGGGATGATTGTAGTAAGAACAAAGGCAAACTCGACATGGCGAAGAATCGATCTACAGTTGGCGTTCCGGATCTGCTTACAGGTTGTGATGAAGTCGCGCACCTCAAGGCAAAAGTTCTCGGCCTCGGGATGACGAAACGACCATGCGGCGCGCCGGCCTCGGCGCCTAAACACTTGCCCAACTGCGGGCCGTCCCGGCACGTGACTCGTGAGTTCCACGATTCCAAGGTTTCTCAAGCTGCATCCATGGATGAGCAACTTGCTGAAAGTACATTCGGCCTCTCATTTCATCATACTTTTTATTGTTCATTGCACGAGTCGGTCATTAGTTTCGCCTCGCTGGCATAACACGGCCAACCGATCCCTCTCAGAGAGAAGAGTGGCATCCATAATTAGGATCACACCTCGTGTACGTACCAGTCAGGCACTGTGTATTGCTTGCTCTAATTTCTGCAGTCCATATTCATAAACAGCCTATTGTGCTAAGATACGCTCTCGCTACATCACCGCTTACTAACACCGCTGATATCCTTGCCCTGACCTTCTCGCATGATACAGCCATGGAACATTATGCTCCCCATGAGAGCGCTTTGTTTGAAGGATACTATTCAAAATTTGACCTACTATCCGGTGCTCACATCGCACTTATCATATGCAGCGTCCCCGACGCGAAGGATCTTCCATCGCACATGGTGTCTTTCACATACTATTCGAAATCAGGCTCCTCCATATACCACCGTGAGCATTTTGTACCCGAAATACATCGTATAACAATCGATAAAAGTTCCCATGCATTCGAATTGCGAGTACCTGGAATGGGATTGATGAGTTGTGACGGCAATTCTAAGACGATCTACGATTTGAAAAGCAGTGAGTGGAGACTCAGGGCAGAGACCACAGGACGACTCCCCTGGGACTTGCAATCTGAAACGCCTGAAGGATGGATAGTTCGCCTCCCATTGCCGCTACACTGGCATGTACATTCACTCTGTTCACCCTGCAATGTGGAAGTCGACATTGCCTCTTTCGAAGTAGAAACCGGGGATCGCTTAAGCCACGCTGCTGTACATCAAGAGAAGAACTGGGCCAACAGTTTCCCAACCGCCCATATGTGGGTACAGGCATGCTCTCCGTCGACTGGGTCAACTATTTGTCTTGCCGGAGGGGAAATCTTGGGAATGACAGCATACCTGCTAGGTTATCGATCTTCGGACGTTGATATAAGTTTTCGCCCACCGGTATCGCTTGCAATTTTTGGTCTGTCGCCGTTCATGACAGTGGATGTAGACTGGGAAAACCGCGCATTCTCGCTCTGTGTGGGCGGCTTTTGGAGAAAGATCGAAGTGCAGGCGAAGGCGCCGAAAGGCAGAGGATGGTTTGGCATCTCTGCTCCTTTCTCGGAGGGCTTTCGAAAGAACTTTCTGACTGAGAGCTTTCTGGCGGACGTCGATGTGCATATTTCTGAGCGTGGCTGGTTGGGTGGTTGGAAACAAGTGAAACGCGAGACATTCGCAAACGCTAGTCTTGAGTTTGGAGGCGCTTATTTTCCGGAAAGAGGCGAAAAGAACGATTGATGCAGGTCTATGCTTGACATGTACCTCCGTGCAAGGGACCGTAGGCTCATGGTTCAAAACGCCATGTCGGGACATACGCATGTCCGCGTTCGTATCGACTCTATGACCAAACGTCAAATGACCAAGGGCCTGAACATTGAGCAAGTTGTGAGGGCCCATTCTATTTCTATAACCTCCACTCTACGTACAAAAATTCTAAGTTTTCGTGAAAGAAAATTTGCTCTCCATGCACTCAAGACACCCCCAAACATGTTTTGAAATAAGTAAAAAAGTAAAAAGAACAAAATAATTGACCACGGCAGGGCTCGAACCTGCGATCTCCTGATTTCCGAAGTTTCGAAGAACTCGTAGTCAGACGCCTTGCCATTGGGCCACGTGGCCGTGCTTTTACTATGTTATATTTTGAGTTTTATTGTATATATAATAAAAATATAATGCTAAGGAGTTACTGCGGAGGAACTGACAAAGGACCGAGGAGAAAAGCGGGGTGGCGGGACACTGAGGACAGTGAAGGGTGGCGTGGAGAACATAAACCAATGAGTATGTTTGCCGAGGACTAAGAAGCAGAAAACGTCCAATATTCTACCACATCCTCTCAGCTTCTTTCCCCAACTACAGTAGCACAGGGCACCTCGTAATCACCCCGTAGATCCACCGATGTGCATTCGCCTCAAAGGGGTCAATAAGGGTATTTCTCACCCTGTCGTTTATTCCCGTTCTAGAACAGCTTTGAAGTAGACAACAGTGTTCCTCGAGAACTTGTATGCGGAGAATTTTGATGCCAATATGGTGCCGACATCTATCTTCGAACATTTATTGTATTCAGCGATCATACCGCGGGGTACAACTCTCGAGTGGTGTATATCTGAAGCGGCGAGCCCACGAACATTGTGATGGGAATGTACCAGGTTACGATCAATTGGGTTGAGGTTAATCGCACGGATCAGAAACCTCCTTGTTCCTGTTAAATACCTGTCAATTCCATCGCACAAAACCGCCTCTCTTTCCTGACCTCCCCCCGCCGGTGAATGCCCAATTGATCCAGCCACCATCTTCACGGGTATGATCAATCCAACCGCTCCTGAAAACCCACAACCCGAAACTATGGGCATCGAAGCCCTGTCGCCACTGGAAAGATCTGTATCCGATCACACCTTGCAGATGAGGCTGGCACCTCTGGGACTGTGTAAGGCTGAGGATCAAAACGTGGTATTGGTGTTCAATGCCTCTCTCTTGTAGCTGTCCTTGGATTGTGTTCAACATGTCAATAACCGTTTCTGCCCGGCCCATTTCCTGTGTGCGGTCGATGACGTTTGACACGATGCGGTCGAGGCCGAGGTCGAGGGTAAGATTCACTGTGTTGTTTATGTCTGGCATTCTGACTCTGATCGTTTCCGAATGGCGGAGACTGGAGCTATGGAAGCAGGCAGGGAGTTGAGGATTTATGAATTGTAATTATAGCGGTGCTAGGGCCGAGACTGGAAGCGACGATGATGAGGAAGAATATGGGTCGAAGACATTCAGGCTTTTAAGTCTATATCCAGGACCGGCTGAGATTGAAGTAACTGGCAATCAGAGCGACGATTGGTTATTTGCGCCAGTGCCTCAAAAAGCCTTCCAGTCTCCAGACCGCGAAAGCCCCCGATAATGAAGACAACTCTTTCGTCATTCATCAATCAGCTTGCATACCATTCCCAACTCACCTGGTGTAAGAAGCCAATGAGGCAAGTCCGTCTTCATCTTAGCCTTTCGTTTTATCTAAGCGATGGACGCTCCCAAGCACCCGCAGCGCCCACGAAAAAGCGTGCAGCGATCGTGCAGCATCGTTCAGATCGAACAACCGTAATTGGGCATGCCACCACAACCGGAGACTGTACGCAACATTCAACCGTCTATGGCGACTCTCCAGAAGGAGTCAACTCGATTGAGCTTGGCATCGCATGCATATAGACTGTTCGAGGCCCAGCCCTTTTCGCCTTCTGCACGTATGCTTCAGTGAGGCTGAAACCAGCTGAAAGATCTTCCGAGGAGGTCGTGCGACAAACGCTACTATGTCCATCTCGCCGCGGGCTGCAATCATTATGTTGCGGGTTTTGAGAGATACTGTACCTCCGACTAAACACTCCTATCTATTTCTTCAATACGTTAGATACTCTCTATTCAGCATAACATAACTATCCAAATCAAATTCTTATTTGAGGAAAGTATTGGTTTGAGGGGTATTATATCTGGTAAGAGGCGCTTTCAAACTAACGACACTGGTGTTCTAGCCCTACGGATTTTCGCTGTACAGTCGAAGTTGGACAGAAGCGGTATAGAGAAATACATGGCGTTAGGCTGTGTTACTGTGGCGACCCTAACTATAGCCACTCATAAACTGTCCAATCGTGTTTCACAAACAGCGAGAAGGAATATCTAATCCATAAGTACCGCCAGCTCCTCATTGATTCATCACATCCAACCCGAATCACACCTCAGCTTTTGCAATGGCATTTTCTCGTTCTTCGCGCCATATCAAACTCTGTGTGCGTGACAGAGAAACAGTCCTAGAGGCTGAATGCAAGACCCGAGCTGGACAATGGGCCAAATCAAGTATCATACTGGACGGGTTTCTCGGCAATATCGATGGCTCCTTCAAGATTGGTGAAAGGGCATTCACACGAACCGCGCAAAACGTCCACCTCGAACGTCGACCCATACTCTGCGCTCAACTTGCAGACCACCTTGGCCATTGGGGGCCGATATGTCAGCTCGATCTTGACCTATACCTGACAAATGATAATGGTCGTCTGAAGATAGTTAAATATCCCCAGCTCGGAGCCAAGAAAATGTGAGTCTCTCTACCTCTCAGCGTTGAGCTATGCCGTCGTCAATACTGACTGTGCAGATCGACGATTTCTGAATACCTCGATCGCCTAGCCCCGAAGTAGGCGGAATTTCTTCAGACCATAGAAACCAATATCAACGCCCACGTCGCAGAGAGTGGAAGCGGATGCGTATCCATAGTTGAAAAATCGGAACATTCCAAGGACAAAGTACACGACCTGGGACTGAACGAATTCGTTCCAATCTTCTTCTGCTTTGCGTTCGGTTGGAAGTGGAACGAGCATGAACTTGAATCAGCACTAGCAGGGCCCATCATAGACATTGTCAGTGATGCTTACGGGGATCTCCTTGAGGACAGTTGGGATGATGCTGAAGGTCTTCTGCAATCCCAGCTCGATCTGATAGCAAAGGGACTGTGTCAAGCAGAGATTCGCGAAGGAGCCGTCGACATTGGCAGTGAAGTTTTGGCTATCGTTCAAAACCTCACAGTCACACCGCTAATAATGGCCGGACATGCAAATGCGGTAGCCTTTGTTAAAGGGGACACGGCCAAAAATCTCGTCATGAAAGGCATGACGAAGGTGACACCTAAAGCCGTGATGAAGGTGACTGGAAAGTTCGCAGCTCAGACAGTCTCTGAAGAAGTCAGCAAGAGTGTTGCGCAAAGCACTCTCAAGCCAGCAATGACAAAAGCGAAACTATTTGGTCTAGGGCTGAAGGCAACCCTCAAAGCGGCCCTGGCAGTCGTGATTGTTGGAATCGTGGTATGGAAAATCGCACGATTTCCCAAGAACCTTGGAAAGAAGTTGGGCAGGCAGATCCGAGACGCAATTGAGAACGATCTGCAGCAAATCACCTCGTCAGTTTTCGCAACACTGCGGACGTACGCACTCAAAAGCGCGTTTTCTATTATCCTCGGAGCAGGCCTGGAGAAGGCGAACGAGATGGCGATGGACCAAATGAAAGAAGTGCTCGAGGATAGCGCGAAAACTACTTTTCGTCAAATCCAGGACCGGATACAAGTCCATGATATCCCGGAGGGTATGCAAAAACTCTTCGCAGTGGTTCGGCGAGTGTTCAGCAGCACACAAGAGGTGACACCAGAGCTCCTCATAAACACAGTGGAAGATTGTCTCGGCACAACTGCTGCGCAGATCAAAGAGGTGGCATTAAAGCAGACGAAGGCAGATCTCAGTCAACCGCGTGTGGTAGCTTTGGCGGCAACTCTGCTCGCACTGTTTGTGGGTGACAAGTTTGTTGAGAACTGTGTATAAGCACGTATAAGACGAACAATGGCATCCGCTCGGTTGTGATGGAGTGCGAAATTCAACTGCAAATTTTCGCCCATCCATGAATTGAGCAGGCAATATTATTGCGATATGATTGTGGGTATGATAGAAGCGATCAGGAAAAGGAACCCTGCAGAAATTGTCTTGGAGATGCTGTACACATAACTTAGCGGTATAGCTACAAGGTAGTAATACGAAAAGTACACCAAGAATGCATACCCGATAGGCGTACAAATTCAGCGTAGTGAGTGATGGACTCGCGTTCGCAAGGGTAGTGGTTGATTCGGTGAACCTTGATGTGTCACTTTTTTTCTTGCGACATGGCGCGTTTTGCAATCTAAGAACAGTCAAGTAAGGATACCTTGCGGTTGCTCCATAGAATGTCGCACATTGTGAATCCGTCTCATAAACTCTCACCCTCTTCTTCTCCCCGTGGGATAGTATCGCATTGCACAATAATTCTAACAACGGGGCTCTTCCTCATTGTCTAGTTCATATCAGCCTTAGAACAGTTGTAAACCGTCTTCCTCTTGGGACTACGCTCTGAAAGGGTTGCAAAATAAGCAGACCGACATTGATCACACTGGAGTCTGCCGACAGCATACAATAGAGAACACCAAGGGTCACCCACCCACCTGAATGGCCGAAAAGGAGTCGCACCCTCCTAAGAATCTCTCAAGCTCAATACAAAGTCTGGCCAACCTTCCCGCATATACGGAATTTCCGCCCGTGCCTATATGGACAGGAGTTTAACCTGAGAGCGTAATGACTTGCCCCTAACAAGGAAAGGCCACGGTGCTAGATATGCGGAACATTTGGTCAGAGTCTCTATAGGTAAGATGTTCTTAGGGACTTGTATTCTGTAACTACAGACAATCGCTTCAAGCAAGTGCAAATATATTCTGTCCCACACTGCGTACAACATTGCAGGTTCGATCGTCCCGTTTAAAGATGTAAACATCACCCTACATACTCATCTCCTGACTGCATATCCCAAGTGCTTTTTCGAGTGAGCGCAGAGTGACTATCCGACTCATTTCGCCGCTATGCGGCAGGGCCGAGTTTCCGACGCAACAACGCACGGAATATCGCCACTACGAGCGAGGGTACCCTAGCGTGTGAGCAATAGAATCAGCAGAAGCAAACACATATTTTTGCAAACGCAACATCGGAATAATGATGGAAGTCAGACACCTGCCTGCCACGCAGGTCTCTCACTCATGTTATGAGGTGGTCAAGAGTTACGCCCTGCTGGCCAGTTGCCCCAGGGTGGTCATCTATCAGCAGCCGCGCCGGCATGAGATCTCGCTGACGCTGACCAAGGCTTCACCGTTCAGAAATTGCAGGCAAACAGAGAATGTAAAGCGCGGCTGGTAAAAAGGGTAAAATGGACCTCGAATACGATGTCCGTGACGCCCCGCCCACCCCGACAACACGCCTAACAAGCAGAAAGTCGGTGGTCGGCTCTGACTGTGCCGAAGTGACAGCTCAGAACATGCTTGGCTCTGCACAGCGTGTCAAGCATGTGCAATCCATGTTCAAGCCATGACCAGATCTTCCAGAAGAGTCTGGTTCTCATATTTCCCGGGTTGTTGAGTAAAGCAAGGAAAAATGTTGGCCTGGGACGGAGGTGACCCAGGTCCTCGGAAACATTCTCGTGAAAGTTGATGGCGACATGTAACTCCGGCACGGACATATTGAGGTGAGAATCCCAGGTATGCGGTTTGCACTAGTAGGCTGCCATGGACTTTTGTCCCTGGTATTCAATTTGAGCTATGCATGCAGCTCCCAACATGTTTCACACGCGTCCCTATAGGAACTTATACCAGATGTGGAAGTCCAGCGACTGCAACATGTATTGAATTTGTAGTGAGATTCATGCGAATTGACAACGGCATGCGATAGTCGCTCAAAGTGTGATGATCTAGAGCTGCCATTACTCAAGGTCGCTGCAAGTCCAAACTAGTATCCCTCCTAATCCGGTTGAGAATCCATTAGATCGACTGTAGATGTAGGGCCCCGCAACTTGTCTCTCGTAGTCATATTATCAGGTGATGTGACTGTAAACCCCCTCTTCGACGATGCAGTAAGTTGTCAAGCATCGCTCTAAGCTGCTTCCTCGGACATCAGGCGTACGGCGTCGGCTGGACTGGCCTGACGTGAGTGAGGCGGCATGCACACGTGGACGCACGTGTAGTTGATGCATAAAAACAATGGATATATTTCCCAAATCGCTGACCAGCTTGCAGCTTTACGCACTGTTCGACTCATGTCCGAGCTGGAGCACTGTGAGCGCGGAATGCACGATACTGGTTTGCCTCGTGGTCACCGGAGCGGCGTATAAGGCCTCCGCGGTGAACCGAATACTGGGTGTAGACGTTAGCCAGCGGGGTGGTATTGGTGGATGACGAAACCATGTTCATTGGGGCTTGTTTCAGCTGAAAATTGAGCCGCTAAAAGTACGTGGAGAGTTCGCGGAGGTAAATATTCCTCTTTCACACAGAGAACGAATGAGAGGGATACGCGAAAATTTCACATTTTGTCCCCGGATCTTCTTGGGCTCGAGGGCAATCTCTGCCTGCAATATTGAAGCGAAAGAAACAAGCAAAGTTCAAGGTTTTCCTGGCCCGTACCGCTCCCGTGCACTACCTTAGGGTATTCGGCTGAGCCGCCGCTATACCATTTGCAGCGCGGATCTTCATAGATCCCTAACACAGGTGAAAGCGTCCTATTACCAACAAGCTCAAACTGACCAAGACTTGGGTGGATGCGGTCTAATCGTTTTACGTACCTAGTAGGCTAGCAAATACGATATGTGCGGATACCTCGGACAGTAAATACGAGTGACGGACGGGGAACGACAGCCAGCTTCAGGCAACTCTGTCCCTCACAACTGCCGTGAACTGCATCAGACCACGGCGGAAACCGCAAATAGCTTCCGTGTTCGTCACACACGATATACAAACGGACGTTTCAGATAGTCGCAGACCAATTGAACCTATAGTTCTCTCGGCAGTTGGCGTTGTTGCAGATAGCGAGCTTCACCTAACTTGTTTACCCACAGGAAGAATGATGGAGTCGAACACTTTGAGCCCCTTTCGAACGAGGTAGCCTCTACCTCTGACATAATATCGCAGTCACCGCCCCAGTGTGCCCTTCGCAGTCTGGTACCGATGGCGGAGGTCTCGGGTTGCGGGCAGCGAGGCCGACTGACTCAGCTTTTGCATGAGCCGCAGTGGGTGGGAAAAAACGGGGCAACCTTCAGAACAAAAAGCGTTTAGTGGCACCGAGTTGTACAGGCGTGATTTTTAGGTTTCGGAAGGTTGTTCGGCCTATAGTTTGTGCCTTGAGGCTCGCTCCATTTGGTGACTTTGTAATCCTGCACTGAGGAGAAGCTTGAGAGATAAAGTACTCTTAGATCATGAGAGACGAGGATAGTCCAAGTGGAAAGCTTCGGTTGATCGTGCTTTTCAGGGTGGGTCAACCCCTTGTTCAGTGGCGCAATCAACCTGCAGGTGAGCACAGATCCGCATGCAGCCGTGGAGGATGAGACATGGCATCCATGTGGTTCGGGGATGGCTGGCAGCTGGCTCCCGCTGCCACCTAGCAGGGGAAAGGGTAAGGAGATGGCTTGTGGCGTCAGCATAGATACTCCAATGACGTCTGAACAACACCGGCCTAATACTTCCAGAATGCTCTTGTTGTAGCATGTTCCAGCTGCTTATGTTATTGATGGGTTTTGAACAGAGGTTTTCCAACGCTGACGTTCAGCTTGGCCGTAACCCTAAATTCTGCGGGTCAGCACAGGGCTTTTGTCCGGTGGTCAGGAGGCTGTTACACAGCTTCGGAAGACGAGCCTGGGCAATTGTCGAAGAAAGCGAGTCGTTAGATCATAGATTGGTAGAACTAGCCAGAACGGCTAAAGCTAATGTTACGTGGAAAGAAGAGCACGCAATGAGAACTATCTGAAGACATTTCTGGACGCAAAAAGAGAAAAGATTCAGATCCTCCCAAAACCAATATGGCCCCCAAGATTCCGACACGGTGTAACGGATGCAGTCGGGGTGACTGTTGTGGTCCTAGTCCACGTAGCGTGAATAGTGAAGGTTGTTGTGGTTGCCGTATAGGTGAACGCAAGCTGCGTGCGTGTGGGCGTTGGAAGCGTCACTGTCGAGGTGAAAACACCTGAATAGACAGTGGCCGGCGGGAGTGTTGACGTCGAAGTAGTGGAGGTGATGATTGACTCCACGGAGGTCACCGGTGCAGCAGTTGCTGTGACGGTGGTATTGACAGGAGTTGTCGCGGTGACAGTCAAAGTCGGCGCATCAGGAGCACGCTCCTCGAGGGGTGCCGCCTTAGCCGTCAAATCACGCTTGAGCCTAGCAGCCTCAATGCGACTGCGTGCATACTCATAATCAATCGCTCTGTCAGTCCGTCGCATATAGCGATGATACTTGCCACGCTTGGGTACGCCGGTAGGAGTCTCCAAAGCAGCTGCGTGGACCAAGGTGGGTGTGTAGGTACATGGCTTATCCTGCCTACCACGACCCGGGATCGTGCACGTGGCGGTGATGGTCTTTGTGGTAATTTGGAGGTCATTAGTCCAAGTTACTTGAGTTCGAGTAAAGGTCTTAGTCGACGTAGTGGTGACCGGCTTCGGGGTAACAGTCTGGGTGCGTTGAGCAGTGGCAGATGGTATGGTAATGGTTGTAAAGGGCCCTGCGGTCAAGATGATTGTCTGGGTTGATGTTGACGTAGCCATGACCGTTGGCGTTGTGGTGATGCTAAAGGTCACCGTCGGAGTGACAGTGGTGGTGGCTTGCGGCCCTGCATCAATTGAAATGTCTGCAAAGTGTCAGCCATGCACGAAAGACTTCGGTGTTAGATGTTACCTCTCTGCCATGCGAACGGCAACCCATCACCATTGTTACCAACGACAATGATGATCCATTCTCCCGATACCATTTGGTTCTTCAGGATGGGGCATGTAGACAGCATAGGGGTGTCGGCAGGGGTTGTTCCAACCTGAGAGCAAAGATACTCAACATTGCTAGGGTCAACAAGAAGGATGTCGGCAACGCCGTTGTTGCAGCCTTTGAATGTTGATACACAAGTGAAGCTTTCATTCGAGTTCGTGTTGATGAAATAGTGCCCTTCGTCCACAAAGTCGACTCCATAGGAGAGGCAGACGGAGTTGGGATCCGTGACTGCCAATGTAAGTAGAGCAGCAAATGCTGCAAGGGAAGTGAAACGAAAGGAATACATGATGAGGGGATCAGGACAGAGGGGGAAGAGGAACACTAGACGTCAGCGGAGTGCTCGAAATCAGTGAGGGACAGCGCCTCGGTCTTTTGTATGCTCCTACAATGGAGCTGAGAAACTCATGGTCATATCATGGCGTCCCTGCGGCGCCTCTCTTCCGAACTCTGGCATGCCAGAGCCCTCGTCAGATGGAGCCATCGAGCTGTCTGGAGGCCCAACATCATTCTGGTACGGTCAAGGCCACCCCGAGCCGAGAGGCGGAAGGATTAGGCCGGTGCAGCTAGAATACTCTCACGAGAGGGTCTCTAGTCCGCGTGCGCCACCGCAGGAACGCTGGCTCGTGTGCTCTCTGGCGCGCAGGAGAGACATTCACTGTACAAGGATCCTCGAAGTTCAAAAGCGGTGACGAGTTAGGTAAGCAGGCTTGGCATGAGCGGGACCGGGGACTCCACTCGCCTCGGGTCCTTATTATCCCAATTATAGCCGGCCGCAACCTCACCTCTTCCCCGTTCGATCGCAGAAGGCCAACGGCGTCCACCTGCAGCCCGTCCGGCAACCCATCTGACCCGGCGACTGACTGTTCCTCGCGGTACCTGGCCTTGTACTCCCTTGCCATGGGCTGATGGCAACAGCCGCAATGCGCACCCTGATCAGCCCCCTTGACCCGACAACCCTTCAAGTCTGAAGAGCGCCCATGTAACTGTCGAGCTGCAGAATGCAGACTATTGCTGATCACCGCTGTCACCCCGGCGACCCGTCTTCCTCGCTCGTGTCACCGACCGGATGGTAGAAAACCACCAGGGGTATGCCGTCAAGCCTTCGCTCCCAGTCTGCGACATGCCACTGGACTGCCTCTCCCCGGAGCCACCTGAAAATCCAGCTCGAGCAAGTGGAGCTCTGCCACGTTCTGTCCCACATGTTGCTGCTGGAACTGACGTGAAAACCTGGCCTTTGTAAGCCATAGGTGTTGGCTCCGCCTCGTTTATGTACGGTCAACGTGAGACATATCTACCTGGAGACATGGGAGAACCCTTGGGAACGTACCTTGGCCATTGTCTCTTTGCTGTCCGTCCTACGCCGGCCTCTGCTTGTTTTCAGGTTTTACTGTACTGCCGCAGCTGTCTTTGTCTCCATGGGCGTACCTCAGGCCTCTGGTACCTGCGGTGATGCATGTCGTTTTTCCGCTTCTGTATTCCTAGTGCTGGCTATCAAGTTCACGCACCTCGCCCCACATCTGTGGCTTGTTCTGCAGGATGCATCTCGTCTGTTTTGTCCCAGTTGGGCCTTTTACAGGACGACCCGTACTGATGCTGCTGATTTAGTCTAGGTGTTCTTCGGCGGCGGCACCATTGCCCTCGGGACTTCGTCGGCTTCCTCATTGCCCACGAAACACTACATGCCAACGCACTATTGATACCTCGCAATGGGAACTTACCTTACTTTTGGGATCCTAGGGTTGCATATCGAATGGACGGCACATTCTGCGGTGTGATCCTCTTAAGCCACTTCGAAAGGCCGTCGTTCGGAGCAGGGATGAACTGTCTCGCCTTACAGGTGTCTAAGCCGGAAGCATGAAGATGCTCGCCATTCACATCGGTGGTCAGCCTTCCTTCGGACTTGTGCGCATCTCTGCCCAGTGCAGGCTGCATCCATCGAATTCTGAAGACCAATGCCAATCCCTCACACGGACTCAGCTCCGCGTGTATCAGCGCCACTCTCCCAAGCGTGATCCTGAAAATAGAAGTATCTTGCCATGACCGTGGATCTAAGACTGACATGAGGAATAGACCCTGCCTCAGTTCTGACCGGAACTTTTCCGACTGCATCGACCTAGGGTGTAGAGACGAAATATTGGCTATGCGGCACGAGCCACGTGCTCTGACCCTCGCTGGCTAGGACCACCAAGCCACCAGCAGCCATCAGGACAGGCACTCAGCTTGGAGGGTGTCTATACTCTTAGTCGGTACCTGACTAGCGCCACCGCTCCTTGGACCCGGCCAGTCCATTCGTAATCCGCGCCTTTTTGCTCATTTCCTATTGCAAAATTATCTTATATATCTGTCACCCCGTGCTATATTCCACCCATCTTTCAGTGTCGTCTCTGATAAACATTTACCCTGGGCTCTTTAGAGTCCCATCCTATCTTGATATCTTTAGTACCTATTATCTTTAGCCTCCCGGACTCCAGCAAAATGTTGCTGCACCAGATAGCATGCTGGCTATCTGTAGGTACAACTGCCTTAGCAGCTACCATTCCTCGAGATGCCTCTGCCCAGCATGGTTCACCTGTGATCGTTGAGAGGCAGGCGACCACTACTACCCCCGTTCCGGATGGGGAATGCACCAATGGGCCCAGGACGAGGAATTGTTGGTCCAAAGGTTTCAGCATCGCGACGGACTTTGACGCAAAATCTCCCCCCGCTGGCAAAACTGTCACTGTACGGAAACCGTGAGCCGTTGGCGAATATTCACTGACTTTGTTAGTACGATCTTCGTATTACCAACACGACTTTGAATCCTGACGGAGCTGGAAGCCGACTCGCCATGGTGGGTTTTTGCTCTTTATGGAAGTGATTTGACTGACGGCTCCAAGCTCATTAACGACCAATATCCCGGCCCAACTATCAGAGGTTGGTTTTTTAAAACGACGACATACTTGATATGGGCTTACATATGTAGCGTCCTGGGGCGATACTCTCATTATCAATGGTATGTTAGGTATTGATCTGTGGTATAGACCAGCTAACTCTGGCTAGTGAAGAATGAACTGCAAAACAATGGAACCGGTATTCATTGGCATGGTCTCAGGTGGGTTTTTCTTGTTACCCCAGAATAAGAGCATCTACACACTGGCAGGGCAGCAGGCTATGCTGATCTGTGGCACACTCCATTTTCATGTCCAAGATCGGCACTGACCTTTTCCCACAGACAGTTGAACTCGTGTCAGAACGACGGAGTTGGGGGAGTGACCGGTATAGTACCCAACACTCCTGAAGGGTCATTATCTTTAGCTAACACTGATTCAGAATGTCCCATTGCTCCGGGAAAGACTCGGCAGTATGTCTTCAAGTGCACTCAGTTCGGTACCACCTGGTATCATTCCCACTGGAGTGCGCAGTATGGTGAGGGAGTCCTCGGTACTATCATCATTGTAGGTCTCAATGAGCCATTGTCATTGCCATTATTGACAAGTGAAGGATGGCCCGGCTACTGCCAACTACGATGAGGATCTTGGGGTGATGCCTATTACGGATTGGTATTACACGCCCGCCTTTCAATTGAACGAGCAGGCCCAGCTTTCTCGCACCGGACCTCCTATTCCAGACAATATCCTCGTGAATGGCAAGCACAAGAGCGCCAGTGGTACTGGTGAATACTACAAGTTGACGGTTCAGAAGGTAATTATCGTATAGATGGGTCTGTGCATCCAAGCAGGGCTCACATTCAGCGCAGGGCAAGAAGTATCGCGTCAGATTGATTAACACCGCCGTCGACAGTGTATTCCATGTCTCGTTCGACGGGCATCCATTCACAGTCATCACCTCCGATTTTGTGAGTTTTCTCTCCCCGCGTCTGATCGGGCTAGTGCTGACCCAGTGCCTGCAAGGTTCCCGTCAAATCATGGGTGACAACGCAGTTGACTCTCAACATCGGTAAGACCCTCTGCACGTTCCAGCTGCACGGAAGCTCTGGAATACGCCCAAGTGGATCTGACTCTCCTTAGGCCAGCGATACGACGTCATCATCAATGCGAATCAGACAGCAGGGAATTACTGGGCCCGTGTGGCTGTCGGCACTGCATGTGGAAACAACAAGATTATTCAGGCGGGCATTCCTATGGGAGCGATAATCCACTACGAGGGAGCCCCCGATGCCGAGCCTACAACGACTGGTGTTGAGATGAGAACCGACTGTGTGGATGAGACCAATCTCGTTCCCTTTGTGCCGAACACGGTTCCTTCTTCCATTGTTCCGCAGGACGAGCTCGCGCTGAACCACGTCCAAGACGCAACGACGAATAACTTGTTCCGTTGGACCATCGATGGTTCGACTCAAGTGGTCAATTGGACCCAGCCCAGCCTGAAGACCGCGCTGGAGAACGGGGCGAATTTCGGCAACAATAGCAACGTCCACGAGATCGCGACCAAGGATAACGTAAGTCTGAGGAAAAAAAAACCATAGAAGGCTGAACTGACACTTCGTAGTGGTATCTGTGGTGGATCCAGACTCGAACGTTTATCACACTCCCGCACCCCATCCACCTCCACGGCCACGATTTCTACATCGTCGGCAGCGGCACCGGCGTCTGGGACGGCAGCAGGACGGGCCTGAAGTTCGACAATCCCACGCGTCGCGATACGGCAACGCTTCCGGCGGGCGGATATCTGCTGCTCGCGTTCCCGGCCGACAACCCCGGTCTCTGGGTGATGCACTGCCACATTGCGTGGCACGCCAGTCAAGGGCTGAGCGTGCAGTTCCTGGAGCAGAAGAACGCGATCTCAACCGCCATTGGCAACACGGATGAGTTCAACAAGGGGTGTCGGGAGTGGGCGGAGTACTGGCAGCCTGGTAATCATCCCTATAACCAGACGGACTCGGGGCTTTGAGCATGACGCTTTGATGTTGTCATGGCTTTTCTATTCTTGTGTTCATTTTTTCTTCCTTTTACCATTTAGGGCTGTTGCATTGGGAGTACATGGGGATAAAGTCGATTTCTTTGCTTTTTTGGTTGTCTTTCCTTTGGTCTTTTTCTTAGGGTTCTTCTGATCTATGGGAGCCAGATCTCCTCTCCAAGACACGAAATATACAAGTAACATATCCATCAATGACGAATCCATAACAAAGCATTCTGCTGTTCTGCTGTGACGATGGACGTCTTGTTTCATGATCCATGGCTGCGGCTGATCGACGCACTAAGCCTTACCAGTCCCATAAGCCCCGACCGTCGACGCGGGTAAGCCGAAGATAATCATCTGAAGGCTGAACGTCTCTGGGCGCCAATCTCTCTGGATCAGCTCTCGCACATGCACGACATACAGGTATATCGGTATATCGATCTCTGCTATAGACTGCGACTACCCAACTAAGTTAGCATATCTAAGGTAAGGTGAGGTTCAGCACTAGCCCCAGGTCTGCTGTGCCTCGTCAGTTCACGTAACATAGCAACGCAGCGACATTTTCCAACTCCAAGGAGTTAATCCCAAGCTCTCCTAGAGCTCAGTATTAAGAATCGTACCCAACTCCTCAGCTTTCGATACGGCGCAATAAGGGTCTTCCCAACCATGCCGCCCTCGGCATCAAAGTCCCCCGTCCATTCCCCACCGCTCATTGTCCCGTCCTTAGATACGCACAAAACAACGTTGATAGTCCTCCATGGCCGCGGATCCACTGCAGAAAAGTTCGCCGAGCCACTCCTCACGCACCCTGTTTCCTCTCCCCGTCTCCTGTCTTCGACAACGTCACCCCTAGGAACCGTCACACCTCCCAGAAAGGTATTCCGCGACCATTTCCTCCACACGAAATTCGTGTTCCCCACCGCGCCCCTGCGCCGGGCCGTCGTCTTCAACCGCAGCCTCACGCACCAATGGTTCGACGGCTGGTCCTTGACGCAACCGGAACTCAAGCAGCACCTGCAGGTTCCAGGGTTACGGGAGACTGCCATCTACCTGCACGACTTGATACAGAGGGAAATCGAGGTTGTGGGGCCGAGGAACGTCGTTCTAATGGGACTTAGTCAGGGATGCGCTAGCAGCCTTATCGCGACGCTGTTGTGGGAAGGCGAGCCGTTTGGGGGGGTGGTGGGGATGTGTGGGTATTTGCCGTTGAGGAAGGGGATGTTGGATTTCGTGACGGGTGGGGGGGAACAAGAAGAAGGAGAAGAAGATCCTTTTGCAGAGTCTGAAGATATGTTTGAGCGCGAAGACGGAAATGCTCAAGCAGAAGAGAGCGATGCTGAGAAAGCCATCGGATGGTTAAGAGAGGAGTTGGAGTTGCAGGTTGAAAGAGAAAAGACGGAGAAGACAGGGCCGTTTCCTTTCGAGTCCATTCCGGTCTTGATGGCCCATGGAACAGAGGATGAGAAAGTACCGAGAGAGATTGGGAGATTGGGCGCGGACTTCTTGGATACTATTGGCGTAAAGGTAGAGTGGAAAGAGTACGAGGGATTAGGTCATTGGTATTCAGCCGACATGCTCAGAGATATAGTTGGGTTCTTCAAGGGGTTGGATGGTTGGGAAGACACCACTGATGAAAGCCGTACTGCTTGAGGGTGCCGCGAAAACCAAAGCAGAGCTTCATCATCTATCCTATCCTACCCACATCCTCTCTGTAACTATACTGTAAACATACACTTGTCGTGATGACAAGAATCAAATAGCGCCAGGGATGACGCGGCTGAGGCGTATTTGAGATGCACTGCCACAACCATGTGGGTCCCTGTGTCCCCTCCCCCGTCCACTGTGGTGGACCCTGGGACCCTTCGATCTGGATCAGATGCAGCACGGAGCGGATAGATCTATCAGGATCTGCGAGGGTGATGATCCGGCGATTGGGTTTTTGTGGAGCGTCTATCAGTTGTGGAATGTGCGGGGGTTGGACGACTTGTGTGATGTGGGCTGGAGGATCACTTGCAAACATGATGGAGCTTTCCAAGGCACATTGGCGAGACTGCAGCATACACGCACGGCATACCGAATTACAGATTAACTACTTTACTTCTTCAAGCCCCATTCCCCCCGGATCAGCGCAAAGATTAGACACAAGCCGCCCTCTCGTCCCCCAATCATCCATCCTCATTACTTCGCTCATCCATCCTTGGCCTTTCCACGGAGAAAGAGAGTGAGTGAGTATTACGACATCACTTCATAGAGAGCGTCTCCTCATAGGTATCGAAAAACGGGAAAAAAGAGAGAAGAAGAAGGGGGTTTTTTCGAAAGAAGGCGCCTAACGCTGAACCCATCCGTCGCACCGAAGACAAAGCCTCCCAAGAAACACCTATCCGCTACCGTCACGTATAGCTGCCGCACGTGCTTTTATTGATTGGTTGCTTGCTTGTCGATGAGCACATGCACATTTACAGAGCGAGCATGCCCATGAGACCGAGAGCGCCGACGACGCCAGCGCTGACCAGGCCGGTGGGGAGAGCAGCGCCGCCAGTGGACTTGGAGGAGGAGGCGGCACCGGTCTTGGAGGCCGAAGGCTTGGGAGACTGGACGCTGGTGACGATGGTGGTGTTGCCCTGGGAGGAGTGGCTAGCGCTGGCGGTCACGACGGCGGCAGAGCCAGAGGACGCGCCGGTGGGCTTGGAGGAGGCGGCGGGAGTGGTGACGGCGGAGGCGGCGGCCGGGTAGAGGAGAGGGAGGTAGCTCTTCACGTCGGCGGGGAGCGAGGCGTACCAGCCTGGGGTCTTGCCAGCGGAGAGGGAGGAGGCGAGCTCGGCGGAGAAGGCGGAAGGGTTGGCGAGGGCGGAAGAGACGGACTGGGCGGGGATGGCGGTCGCGAGGACGTTGATGACGGAGGCCGCGATGCTGTGGGTGGGTTAGTATGGAAGGCAAGCGTCAATGGAGTCGCGTTGGGAAGACGAACGAGTTTGTGATCTGGAGGCCTTGGGCAGCGGCGCCAGTAGAGAGAGCCACGAGGGCCAGGGAAGCGGAGAACTTCATGGTTGGTGCTGCGAGGTGACGAAAGAAACCGTTGAGCGAGTGTGGAGATGAAGGCGGCAGAGAGCGAAGGAGTGGAGCACGAGGCGGGAAGCGCGACGATGAGCAGAGAGACAGAGGAGATGGGAGGGTAGATGAACGGGGAGGATCTGGGGGGTTATATGAATCACAGGGGTTTTGTCGTTTGCAACTGCGGGAATCGGGAGTCGGGCGGGCTGGGGGGTTCCTGGCAAGCTTGGGGTGGGTGAAGGGAGGGTCCAGCTCACGATGCGAAGCGCGCCTTTTTAAATTGGACTCTGTTAACCCCAGTTATTACTGTGTACTAGTCTACCAGACAAAGCAGCCAATATTTGGCAATGGCGGTGACATGTTGCGCAATGCGCCAGTCGGCGGTTGGCTGTGTCCACAAGTCCACGTAACCCAGTGGCGGCTATGCAGCATGTCGCTGCGACACCGTCTAGAGTCAGCCGCAGCGAGCCATTATTGATAGCGCAACAGAATCTTCCAACAACTTCGGGCTGCTCTCGAGGGTCGCTCGTCTATCGTGAGGTTTGGACAGAGTGGATACGAGCCTTTTTGGTGTCATTAACCAGCATCTCCGCAATCCCCTATAGCAGGCCAATCATTGCAGGCGTGTCGTTACTAGCGAACTGTTCATTTCCACACACCCTGAGGGATCGGCCGGAGTTGTTGCNNGGGGGGAGGGCGTGGACGCCGTGGAGAGCGAGGCTGTTACATAGCCTGTTCGCCCTTCACAGTCCAGGTCGTGCCCCGGGCGCAATTGGTAGCCGGAATCGGCCATGACCTGCAGCCTCCATCACTCTGTGGGATGATGTGATATATCATCATGTACTACTACTTGAGTCCCAGCGAGCTGCGAAGCGCACGATGCAAAACTCGGGAGACCGCGATCATCGATCATCGATGCACGAAAGAGGTGCTGTGTAACCTCAATTGCGGTTGTTGAGCTGCACGACTATGTACTGCAATGATTATTATACATAATTTATGTATTGGCATGCATAAAATTCCACAGGAGGGAAACCTTGGAAAGCTTCGGCCTCGGTCAAGGCAATCTCTCCCGGTGATTGGACTTGGCATTTCCATCCATCGGACCAATCAGACCCGTTCCTGAGTCCCTTTTTCCCATCGCTTGTTGGCTTGGGCCTAGATTTCCTCCAGGGCCTCCTCAGGACCTGTGAATTGCTCACGTGCAACTAGTCTCCTGAGAACTCGGATGCCGTCCCCACTCGTTCACAGTTCACAATAGACTATTGAATCATCAACTTCAACTTGTTGAACTCCTGGTACTAGCTTGCCTCTTCGGAAAAACAAATAATGCCGTGATGGGACTCTCTCACCGTCCCCTACTCTCTCCGTAAGCAAATGCTTCCACGCTTCGCTCGGTCCGCGGAACGCAAAGGCACGGCTCGCATACACAGGAGATCTCTATCCTGAGTCAGCATAGTTTGGGGTCCGTACAATCCAAACACCAACAAGGAGTGGAGAGCAGATCCTCCCAACTGCAAAAGTCGCCTTGCGTCCGCAGCGTTGCGCGAGGGCCAGGTCGCGGAATCCTTCGTAGAAATTAGAATCTCTTTGAACTGCACCTCGCCCCTAACGTAAGTACGAGTCAATCCAAAACGCTGTCCTTTTCCCCTCCACCTTGCGTACAGAATACATCCACGGTACCCGCAGTAGTCCACACAATGACCGACTCCCCCAATCCCACATCCACGCTCTCCATCCACTTAAAGAAGCACCCAGCCGCAACGCGCATCTTCGACCCTGCGCCCACCTTCACATCCACCCTCACAAAGCCACTGCTCATACCTTTGCCCACACACAAACGCCCTCTCTATGCAATCCCCATCGCCATCTGCCTCGCAATCCTCCTGGCCCTGGTCATTGCCCTCATCGTGTTGGCCAGGAAGGGGAAATTGAAGAGACTGTCCAGCTTCAGGGGGAATCCGTACTCGAGGCAAGCAAAGCGCCAGGCCCAGATAGAAAGGGTGGCTAAGGTGGAGGCTGAGAGAGCGAGGGATGTTGAGGAGGTGAATCCGCAGTCCAAGGGCGAGGCATGAGGAGTGAGAGCCAGAGAAGAAGGTCTGAGCAACGGATGACGGAGGACTGCTATATGGCTTGGAGATATATGAAGATACCCATTTCAACTAAAGATGCAGCAAGTATTATTATAGGGAGGAAACCACTGAAAAGATGTTGGAGAGTTTCAAAGAGCTCGGTTTGGTACGAATATAATGCTTGCACATTGGAACGATGGCGCATTCGGCCCCCTCGTATTATATAATCATTTTGTTCAGGAACGTGCTGGCCAATGACCAGGGTTTTATTTAACGCGATAGATCGCTGCCAAGATGTGCACGCGTGGTAATGGCGGGACCTGCCCTGCCGGGGCCGCCCGCTCACGCTAGTCCAAAAGGAAATAAGAGTAATGGCATTACCCTTGGCCCGGACCACATTCATCGTTCTCTCAACCTACACTCCACCACCACTCTTTTCTCTCACACCACCGGACGCCACTGTGCACGTCGCCGCCTTCTCCACTCGCCGCACCCTACATGGAGCAAGTCGAGACGCAAACCATGGCGCGCGAGTCCGCGGCTCCCAGCAGTGTCGACCCTCCGCCGTCTCGTCCCACGGGTGATGCGGTGTCCAATGGCGTCGTGCCGACCGCAGGCGCGTCGGCCTCTCCAGCACGATCCGAAGACGACGAGGACAATGTGAGCATTAGCAGTGATCTCTACGAGATCATCTTGGAGTCGGAGGGATTTGAACATGTTCAGGATGAGACCGTATGCACACCCGAGGAAAAGCGAGCATTCCAGAAACGCCTCCATGAGGTGGGTGTCGATCAATTCATACGGGAGACCTTGAGTGCCGAGACGGTCACCGCACGGAAGCTCTGCACTGCGTTCGGGGTATCCATCCCAGTCTTCATGGAAGAGTACCCGGATCATGCCTTTTACCGCCTCCTAGGACTGGCGATCAACCGGGAGATGAACAAACGTCGTACATTGGATCAGTACAAGACCATTGACGATGCCGCTATGCTTCTGAAGAAATCCAAGAATATAATCGTAATCACTGGGGCGGGTATCTCGACAAGCCTGGGCATTCCCGACTTCCGCTCCAAGAATACTGGCTTCTACTCAAGGCTGCGCGAGTTGGGTTACCAAGAGCCAGAGGAGGTGTTCGACATCCACAACTTCGACCGGGATCCGACCATCTTCTATACACTGGCAGGCAATATCCTCCCTGACTTGGAAAAATGGTCACCAACGCATGAGTTCATCCGGCTCCTCCAGGACAAGAACAAGCTCCTCACCAACTACACCCAGAATATCGACAATGTGGAAGCTCATGCCGGCATCCGCAAAGAAAAGTTGATCCAGTGCCATGGGTCGTGGGCGACGGCAACGTGCCGGAAGTGCAAGCACAATATTCCCGGTGAGGAGCTTTTCCCTGCCATCCGAGCTCAGACGCCCGCGGAATGTGCAAAGTGCATCCGTGCTCTCGCCGAGCAGAACCCCGGATTGAAGCGCAAGCGCGTTTCGAACGGGAAGAAGAAGCGACGAAATGCCGGCGAGTACGACTCGGATTCTGATGAAGCTTACGATATCCCTCAACCCGGCATCATGAAACCAGACATTACCTTCTTTGGAGAGGCACTCCCTCAGGAATTCTTCCATCGCCTAGAGAATGAGGACAAGACGAAAGTGGATCTTGTTATTGTAATGGGGACGAGTATGAAGGTTGCCCCCGTGTCGGAGATTCCTAACTTCTTCCCTAAAGATGTGCCTCATATCTATATCAATCGCGATGTAAGTGTACTTGTGTGTCTTATGAAGAAACCTTTTACTGACCATGTCGTCAGCCTGTAAATCACATCAACTTCGACATCACTCTCCTGGGCGACTGCGACACGATCGTCGCCGAACTCGCCAGGCGAGCAGGCTGGGAACTGAAGCATAAGATGCTTCCTGGAGACCAGAAAGTCGATGTTGTCCCCGTCAGCGAAGACGGACATGTCCATACTGTCAAGGCACGGGGAACCGAGGCCAACTCTGCATAAGCATTTTGTTTCCACATTTCCTACGGCATATCCAATATCCAGGCGTTTGCGGCGGCATTTGCGATTTCGGTGCATGTATGCATGGGGGTCCAGTTACGAGAGATGTCGATATGCGTGTGTGGGTTTCATATGATACCCGGCTGTTCTGGGGGCTTTCCTGTTGAGTTCATGGCGTTTGAGGGTAATTGTAATGGCATGATTCTCCAGCGGTAGTAGATATGACTTTCCCTTCCAGTATATATGGAGAAACCACAATCCATGTTCCAACCACATTCAAAGAAGTGCCTTTGATATCGTTGGAAGGTCTATGAAAAAGGTCTCATGCAGGAATTCCACGCACGTGATAACGTGTTTGCCAAGAATTGGTAGAAACCTTTCGCGATATCCCCGCGCCGGTGCATTGTCAATGCTTGGATAGCTAGCGGACCATTGCTCGACGCCTTTCCTCCCTTCCCCCCGTGATTATTCACGCTCCTCAAAATGCTCGAAATATACAAGGACGAAGGCTCCTCGCCCAAGATCCATTTCACCCATTCCCTCCTTCCAAGCTACATCGATCCGCAAAACATATCCACGAAGAAGAAGCCCTTTTCCACATTCAACGCGCAGCCTTTCTCGCACACGGTACGTCGAATTCTTCCCCCTCGCCTCATAAGCCTCTAACGCCGAATCCGTAGCTCGACCTCATCCTCCCCGAAGAGCTCTACGCCCTCGTCCACGCGCGCCTCGAATCCGACGATTTCACCGGCGCGCAATATGCCCGCGTGTACCTGAAGCTGGGAGATGTGCTCGATCGAGAGTTTCTGGACACGTACATCAAGAGGGGGAACATTATGATGCGCTCCGAAGGGCGGGCGCATGTCGATAATATCTTCAGTTTGTACGATGGGGTTTTGAGGCTGGAGTTGGATAGACCGACATACGAGAGATGTGGGTTACAAGGGAGGGCGGTGGAGGATGGGGGGAGGAAACATCAGCAGGGTCGGTGGGGTACGTGCTCTTTTCCGATTCGGGTTCAAACCGGTCTTGTGATGAAGGAGGATGCTAACGAGCGTCCGTAGTTGTGGAATTCGACCTCCGCGCACCGCACATGCAGCACGGCAAAAAGGGCTTTGGGCGTCTCGAATGGGCAGCAAAGAACGTGTTGAACCACAGCTTAACATGGCTCTTCTACAACTTCAACCCGGGGTCTAGGGAAGCGCTACGGGAGGGCAGGGAACCGCTTTCCATCCACCAGCCATTCGTCACGGACATGATCCCCTCGGCGGTGCGCATAAAAGGCGTATCCACGCCCATCCTGCGAGCAGGGAAGTTGGACAAGATCTACGAGGAGGAAGAGTCGCTGGCCCTGCTCGAATGGCTGCATCTCATTTCGCTCGAATCCCCGCGCGTGTGCGCCGCGGACCACATCGATCCGTTCCTCTCGCGGTACGAGGTCCCCGATTTAGGGGTCGGGGTGGAGGCGAAGAAGATGATGCGGGTGCGGTGGAGAGGATTCATCTCGCCGCAGTTCGTCAGAGAGGTGTTCCTCGCAGCTAGGAAGGAGGCGTTGAGGATTGAGAAGGAGCATCATGATGGGGAGGGGGGAACGAAGAATGAGGAGGAGGGGAGGTGGATTGCGGTGACGGGGAAGGGGTTCGGCGGGGATTGGTATACGGTGGTGCAGGTTGCGGGGAGGGAGACGTTGGGGTGGGAGGCTGTGGGGGGTTTGGGGGGTTAAGGAGAGCTTAGATGCCAATCTCTCGAAGCTCCAATTCACACTGTTTCTACTCCAAACAAGGTTGACTGATATCAAAACCTTTGGAAGCGTCCGTGCATTCCAGAATGTCACCTCGGGAACTTGTGCTCTATCGATAAGCAAAGCTCCGTGGTGAACTAACCCCACGCATAGCGTAGCGCCACACGCGCCTGCGCCACCCGCCTTCCGGCAAAATCCTCCCTCACCGCCCGGGCTACTGCTCCAAAAGTTATCTCCCAACTTCAACGACACGGCAACATTCGCACACTTGCTCTCCCGCACAACCACCACCACCACCACGGACCCCTCACCCTCCCTATCCGATCCAGACCTACCCACGACACACCCGTCCCAAACGAACCACACTCCCCATCAGAAAATGTCCTACACCAACCCCACCACCTCGCAAACCGGCATGGCAGGCAACGCCACGGGCGCCGCCGGCGCAACGGGCACCGCGGACGACCGCGCGCGCTTCGTCGAGTATACGTGCGGCGACTGCGACGCATCTGTCAGCTTGAAGAGGGGCGAGCCGATCCGGTGCAGGCAGTGTGGACATCGTGTGTTGTATAAGCAGAGGACGACTCGGTGAGTAGGAGACGTTTTTCTTCTCTGGCGTTTTCTGGGCGAGGGGAGGGGAGAAGGGAGGGGGAGCGGAGCGGGGATCTTTCGAGGAAGTGGAGAGGCTGGATGTTTAGGAGATGGACGGTCCGAGTGGGAAGATTTAAGATTAGGCTGACTGTTCTCAGGATGGTGCAGTTCGAAGCGCGATAGATGGTGGACGTCTCTGAGTATACGATACGAGCACCGCAGCGGACGACAGAGGAGCATGCGAGAAGAACCGATAGAGACCTGTGCCAGGACTCGCGATGGACTTGGAGTCAAGTGGCATGGGGATACATTGTCTTTTTGAAGCATGGCGCATACGGATCATCATTCAATTCGGGCATCGCTCAAACATCACTGGGCATAATCACACAGACATAAACATGAGCATCAGAACTACATGTGCAAACCTTTGCACTGAATAGATCCTCAACTCATTCAGACACCCAGGAATTCGTTCGCGCTCCGCTCCGCTATATGCCCTAACTGTGCTTACCCTCCTACGCCCGCCTCGCTCAACCGTGGCCATGGTTACAAAAGCACTATCATCGTTGTACCTCGCCACTATGTAGATATACCTATGCGATTCCACGCCCACGCACCCGGATTCTTCTCGCTATATGGAAAACCGTGAACAGCAACAGCAATCGCCATCGCTAGACGCTTGCTTAAGACACTAAAGAGCAGATCCCGAATGAAGAACGAAGAACGGCCTAAGTGCTCCTCGGGTCAGGCATGCTAACGTAGATGACAACCAAAGTTGAATGGACAAGGACGTAAACAAGATTCATGAGCCAGACCTCCAGACGTGGGCGTGTATGGACCCATGAGAGAGGAGGACCTAATATGCGAACTGAAGTCTTGATGCATTTTGCACCACCTCAAAAGTCCCACATCCAAGGCCCATGAGCTGCGGAAGACCACGTTATGATCCTCGGAAAGCGTCGAAGCGTTTGTACGTGTACCCAATAAAGGGCAAGCTCATCTCCGCCGCCAGCTCGTCGCCGGCTTGCGCAGTCTGTGCACGGAGGGCAGCACTATTATCGTTCTGGTCGATTTCGTCAACAGGGAAATGCTGGGTATCAATGTTGGAGGATAGCTTCGGTTCGAAGGGAGCGCGGATACGACGGAGACCATCCCACTGGACGCCCCGGAAGAAGGGATGTTGTTTGATTTCATGAGCGCCGTGGGCACCTCCGTGGCGGCCGAGACGATGTTCGGCATCGCAAATCAATCTGCGCCGTTAGTACAACTCTCTGCGATGCATATCAAAAATCTCACCTCCTGATGAAGTCCTCTGCCTCCGCTCCTAGCTTCTGGTCCGGAGGAAAGTGCAGATGCCTTGGCCAATCCACGATCTTACGGTATGTGTCATGAGGTTCTTCGGCGCAAAACGGCGGCCAGCCAATCAAGCACTCAAACATGATGGTGCCGACGGACCACCAATCGCAGCCAAAGTCATAACCCTGTCCGCTGAAGATCTCAGGCGCAATATAATCCGGGGTACCCACGGTGGAATAAGCCAGCTGGCGACGGGACTTTCGCCATGTGTTGATTTGCGCGCGGTTGCTGACGGTTAGCTGGATCTGATCAAGATTCATTGAGTTGCGGTTATCCCGCGCCGACCGGTGCGCTCCTCCCGCGAGAAGCTTCTTGTAATAGGAAGCCTCGTGCTCCTTGTGGAAGCCAGTGGAAAGACCGAAGTCGGTCAACTTGATGTGACCCCCACGATCCAGAAGAATGTTATCAGGTTTGATGTCACTAATCGTTGTTAATCATTCTTAAGCGTCGAACAGGCGTAACTGGAACCATACCGATGGATGAAGCCGAGTTTGTGCACGGCTTCAATGGCAAGTGTAATCTCCGCCATATAAAAGCGAGTAATATCCTCGGAGAAGACTTCGTACTTGATCAACATTGTCATCAAGTCACCGCCTGGTAAGAACTCCATGAGCATGTACAGGAAGGTGTTGTCCTGGAAAGTCGTGTGCAGCTTGACAACCCAAGGGCTGTCTGACTCGGCAAGGATATCCCGTTCGGCACGGACGTGTGCAAGCTGGTCTTTCTTGAACTACTCTCTGTCAGTCTCGGGTACCTAGTCCACCGCTCACACAACCTCACCATTTCGTGCTTGACGAGAGACTTGAGGGCATAAATCTTGCCGTCGGTCTTCCGCTGGACCAGCTTGACCTCACCAAAAGCACCTTTGCCAATGATTTTGACTGTTGTGAAGTTCTCGGGTCGCTCCTTGGTCCGCAGGAAGCGAAGGTACTCGGCTTCAGCACGACGCATCTGGTTTTCCTTCTGAGCTTTGCGGGCATCGGAGTAGGACGGTTCCTTCATGATGGCTTCAAGTTCCAGCGCTCTATGACCCTGTTAGTGCACGCCTGAAATAAGGACCATGTTCTACCATACCTCTGGTTTCGGTCTCGTGCCCGCTGTACACTGTCCTTAAAGAACGTGCTCACGAGATTGATAGAGACTTGCGCCTGTTTGAATACACCGTCGGAGTATTTGCCGGGGTTCTGCGGCGGGGGCTCTTCATCGTTGAGGGAAGGCTGACGGGGCGCTGGTTGGCCAAGATAGTTTCCATATTGCTGATGCCCACGAGTTTCAGCCGTTCGGGGTCGCTGTTGGTTCGGAGATGGCTGACGACCATAAGGGCTACCGGAGCGACCCCCTCCCAGGTGTTGATGGGAAAGCTGGTGGACTAGGCCATTGGCGGCGTCATTGAACCTTTGTTGACTTGGTGCCTGAAGATTGCCCTGCTGCCCCTGATATTGGGCCTGTTGGTATGGATTTCCCACGAAGTAGCCATTGCCGGCACCATAACCCTGCTGCTGAGTGCCCCATACCTCTTGCTGGCCGGCTTGGTTGGGATAAACGGGTTGGGGGAAGGTGGAAGGAGTTGTGGGGAAAGCTCGACCGTTGGCGTCCTGGTTGTACTGGTTTCGGTCTCCGCCGCCAAAGAAGTTGAGCTGCAGCCGGTTTCCCTGCTGCTGCTGATTGTTCATTGCGGGCGAATGTGAATGCTGAGAGACCCGTAAGAGGGGTCCTCAGAAGACGGCGTGGGCCGACGTTGGTGAGGGGCGAGCGTTACTGGAAAGGGGAGGTCCGCAATTGGGG